>CM064482.1:19172376-19407783 GCA_032716605.1 Paralithodes platypus
TGTGGTAAGCCACCGAGGAATATGTCTTCTAAGCGTAGTAGGGAAGGTATACAGTAGGGTAGTGATTGAGAGAGTGAGAGTGAGAACGGAGAAATGGATAGGCGACGAGCAGGGAGGTTTTAGGAAGGGAAGAGGATGTGTAGATCAGATTTTTACCCTGAATTGTGTTGGAGAAAGTATCTGGAGAAGAAACAAAAGGTGTATGTTGCCTTTATGGACTTGGAGAAGGGCTATGACAGAGTGGATAGAGAAGGTTTGTGGAAAGTACCTAGAATATACGGAGTAGAGGGCAAGTTGCTGAAAAGCAGTGAAGAGCATGTATGCGGGTGCAAAGGCGGCAGTACGTGTGGAGAGTGAGCAGAGCGAGTTCTTTGACCTGAATGTTGGTTTGAAACAGGGGTGTGATGTCCCCGTGGTTGTTTACTGTATATATGGATGGAGTTATGAAAGAGATACTATCAAGAGCAGTGGATGTTGGTGTATCGCTGAAAAGGGAGGGAATTGAGTGGAAGCTACCTATACTGCTGTTTGCGGATGATACAGTTCTGATGAGTGATAATGAATGGGAGTTGCAGGGTCTGGTAAATGAGTTTGGAACAGTGTGCGAAAAACGGAATTTGAAGGTAAATACGGGGAAGAGCAAGGTTATGGTCTTCGAAAGGGTGTGAAGTCACAGAGTGTGAGGTGAAGCTGAACGGTCAGGCTATGGAGATCGTCAACTCTTTTAAGTATCTGGGCAGTGTGTTGAGTAAAGATGGGACTATGGATGAAGAGGTGCGGGAGAGGGTACAACAGGGGAAGAGGGTTGTAGGAATGCTAAAAGCAGTAACAAGAAATAGGGTGGTCAGTATGGAAGTGAAGAAGTCCTTGCATGACAGTGTGGTAATCCCGACACTGACTTACGGAAGCGAAGCATGGACGTTGGTTGAGAGACTCAGACCAAGAGTGAGAGCAGTGGAAATGAAGTACTAAGGAGTGCGTGCGGAGTACATGGAGGGAATAGACAGACTAATGAGGAAGTAAGAAGGAGGTGTGGTGTGGAGGTAGATGTGCTGGAAAGTGTGAAAAGGAACAACGTGAGATGGTTCGGCCAGATGGAACGTATGGAAAGCGAGAGAATGACTAAGAGGGTGTACGAGAGCGAGGTGGAGGGACAGAGGGGGAGAGGTAGACCGAATATGAGGTGGAAGGATGGAGTGAGGAACTACATGAACGAAGGCGGTGCTGGTTGGGGAGGGGCGTCGACTGACTGGGGACAGAGGTGCATGGGGGCGGTTCGTTCGTGGCCACCCCTTCGGGGATCACGGCGTCAGGCAATAGATAGATAGATAGATAAATTGCTTACCATAGCATAATATAACGGTAAATACCAATGCTAACGGATTAATTTGGCTACAATGGTTTTCGATCACGACCGAAGATAGTTGGTTGCCCCGATTGACGTCCGAGCAACGTAATCTCGGCAACAGATTGCCCAGATTGCAGTTGGTTGGCCGGATTAGTGCCCGTGTGATAGCCCCATTATACAGACTGGATATAAAATTCCATTATTTATTTATTTAGTTAGCGATTTACTAAATTATGCCCAAGTTGTACTAATTCATCTGTTGGTTTAGATACAATGAAAAACATAAATATGTATAAAGCACTAGTATTATTTGGATAGCATTTGTGCTGTACCTGTATCAGTGCATTACCACAAAGCTCACCGAAACGCAAACAAAATACCCTCATTGTTCCTTGATTAAATAGCAATGCATGAAAATTCCCATATTTAAAATATGCTGCAGGGGGCAATGCCTAGTGAGTTAATTGCTCAATAGGTGACGTTCTGAGAGTGAGGGTCCGAGTCTGGGAGTTGAGACGGTGAATCACAGAGGCGAAACAGCTTCAAATATGGGGCTGCTTCGACCTGTGAGATGGTGCTTCACACATCTCACTCCCTAGACTGGAACAAGACCTCACAGGCCTCAATGTGTTCATCGGTGGAGTGCACAGGCTCTCAGCCTATGCCCGAGAGGGAGTAGTTGGAATAAAGAAAAAAATGCATTAATAAATAAAAACAAGTTTACTATCATATGACATAAACATGCTAGTGTAGATGTGGGAAGGATGCTTAACACATGTACAATTCTACTCTACTACGCTTGATTTCTTGAAAACAAAATCCTAATATGAGAAACCATTAATGCCAAATTTCCTAAAATAAACCATATGAGCAATAACAGTCAACTCACACCAACATTTCCACTGACAAATACGATAACTAATTAAACTCAACTGAAAGCTTTGTGTATTCGTAGGCTTAATTTTTGTTTTGAATTGTTGGCCCAATTCTGCCTGTGTCTTTCATTGTTGATGGTAATGGGATTTGAAGACGAGTCGTGTTCAATATGCCACTGTTAAAATCATATCGTAGTAACACGTGACAAATAGGATTTTAGCTCAAAACTTTCATTCCACGTTTGCTAGTTACTCAGATCCTGTCAATGTCGGGTTACTTTTTTGTTGTTTAGGTTGCTCTCTCTCTCTCTTTTTATCTCTGTGTGTGTGGCCAATTCAGATTGTATGTATTTGACCGTGCAGCTCTTTACATATAGGCCACCGACCAGATCGGCCGCAGATAAAACCGACCCCAGGCTAAAATGTCAGCAAGCAAAAATAACCAATGACCAAACAGGGTCACCTAATTTCACTGCTCAGCACATATTGTCAATGGACCAAAATGGCCACGAACCAAAGTGGCCACGGACATAGGTGGTTGTTGGGCTTATATTGATCAGACTAATTCGACGCTTGCCTGTGCCTATATTGGCCACGGGCAAAATTGGTTGTGTACCAATACAGCCGTGGACCAATACAGCCACAGATCAAAAACTGGTTTACTCGGCTGATACCGATCGGACTAACATCCCTCAGCTCTACTCAAATTGGTCCCGGACCAAATCACCCATAGACCAAATCGGCCGCTGACTAAAACGTGCAGCCGACCACATAGGGGAGGTGTGGCAGAGTAGTCTTGCCACTGGATTGGTAATCCAATGGACCCGGGTTCGAATCCCAATATGTCAATGGGAAGATATTATTGGGATGGCATTTGTGCTGTACCTAGTATCAGTGCATTACCACAGCACACCGAAATGCCAAACAAATCCCTCATTGTTCTCTGATTAAATAGCATTGTATGAATATTCCCATATTCAAAAATATGCTACAGGGGGGCAATACCTAGTGAGTTAATTGCTCAATAGGTGGCGTTCTGAGAGTAAGGGTCCGAGACTGTGGGATGAGACTGTGAAGTGCAGAGGCGAGGCGGCTTCAGAGATGGATTTTCTTCGGGCGTGAAGGTTCGCATGTCTCACTCCCTAGACTGGAGCAAGACCTCACGGCCTCACCGTGTTCAGAGGTTGAGTGTAAAGGCTATCACCCTATGCCCGAGAGGGAGTAGTTGGAATTAAAAAAAAAAAATGGTTGCAAACAAAAGACAAATGTTAATGACACTTAACCCGTCCAGCTCCAGTGACGCGTCTGGCGCGTCGGCGATCTATGTAACGCACAGCCCCAGCGACGTGTCTGACGAGTCACCCTAATTGCTTCGATCGTAACCTCAGGTGTAGCCACTCGAGAGGTCTCAGATTTGTATGGGAACTGTGTACGTATCCCACGCAACCGTGCCGATGGTTGAAAACTCTCAAAGTCCACGTGCGTGCGCGTCAGCGCGCAATAACCTGGTTTTTTGGGGTAATTGCCTTCAATTTTTTACTCTTGTAAAATACATTTTCGGGGGCTCTGTAGGACCATTCTTTAAGCTTTTTGAGCGGTTTTTCGTGGTTTTTCCTTCATTCCTAACCCATTCGGTATTGTTTCTGGAATAAAACAATTTTTTGAAAACCGGCCGGGTTCTGGTGAACAAACAATACAAAACTAGCCGGGGCTCCACGGGTTAATTTCTCTGGATGTCAGATATACTTGCACTACTGAACACGATTGCTACAGATGCAAATAATTATTTGTGAAGATGGCTTCACATTAACTCAAAAGCTGCACAGCTATGGTATTTGAAAGTGCCCACCATGCGAAGTCATTAGATACATTCCTTAAAAAAATCGTCAATTTACCATATATATGATTAATACTTATCCATATGCGCCTATTTTACTTTTAATATGAACATATGAACATTGGAAAGCAATAAAACAAGTGGTAACAGTAATTGGCTGGTGAAAATTGTATATTTTAGCCCCACGGTCGTAGTCTGACCTTGACCGGCGAGAGAGAAACACCCTCCCTCTCTTGTGTCTAGCATAGTACTGAGAGACAAGGAGAGCTCTCAGACTGGCTTAGTGGGTCGGAGATACAATCCTCCTTCCCCCCCCTCTCTCCCACCCGTTCTCACATGAAAATACTCGATGAAAATTGGGAATAATAGGGAAAATACCAGATAATTGAGGAGGGGGGGGGGGGAAAGGAGGGGGGGAAAAGGAGGGGGTTGGGACACATGTGTAGGAGTGGTAGCAAGTAATGGAGGAATATTTTCTAGCCTAATCACAATTTGCTTTGTTTTGAGTGCCACTGGGGTGTTTTAATTTTTTTTTTTTAGGCCTTAGATCTTAAGTGTCCGGCCGCATTCACCCAGAAGAACCTCTTAAGATTCTGGCTGCAGTCCCTGGGTTAACATTCACTTGCGACGGAGATAAAAAGCTTTGCTTGGATCAAGGGCACATTACTTGATACCAGTTATTGCTAAAAAAAGTTAACATATTACCTTTGACCCGGAGAAAACTGAAGTCGTATTAATCTCTGAAATATACCTTACAGAAGATATTCCATTTCTAAACATTCAGTTTCTAACTCAAGTAACAATCTCTAAAATAACATGACATGATCACTTACCACAAACTTCTCTAGCCATTTTGAGTAGAAGTCTAAGAATGCTGCATGGAAATTTGGTTGGATGCATTGCATTTCTCCTGGATGTCAAAAGTGCCATACATTATAACTTCCAAGTGTTCACCTTAGTTGATTACTCTCCATTTTCATGGTCATTGTTCATACAATCATGGCAAATGCAAAAATTTGCAAACCACTTGGTGAAGTTAAAATGACAGAAATAACTTGCCTCCAAGTTACAGAACGTAGCAGGTTTATGTGTTACATACAACATTAAAAAGAATATATTATAACACATTTAGCAGGCCAATACATCATCCACTTTCCCAACCAACATCATGTGTAAAAGGAGCTGAAGCTATGGTTATTATTGGAGGAAATGAACTGTATGGAACCACACTATAGTATATTTACCTGGTTTCTGGGATGTAGGCAATGGGTTAGGTTATTGTGGAGTGGAACTAGGCAACAAGGGTTGGCGGTAGAGTTGGTGAAACGAATGATAAACAAGGAGGAAATTAATGGATAGTTAATGGCAGAAGGGGGCCTCTAGATTTAAATAATTATGAGGATATAATAATAGATGATCGGTGAATTGATGAGAAGCTACGCTGAGGTTAGTTCTATCGTGTTAATGGAATGGAATGAGAACAAGAGAATTGGTACTATCAACGGTGGTGGTCGGAGAGCAAGTGAGGGTCCTGTCAGAAATGCGGGAGCCTCGCTGTTCCGCACACGCGCAAAGAGGTCGGGACTTATTTCCCTTCCCAGAAATTATTACCTAAGTTTATAGGAACGATATATTACTTAATATCTAATACAGAGCATAATTCAATATTCTTCCCATTTATACTAAATCATATTATTATGATTCTTATTCCTACAAACTTATTACTTAATACCTAAGATTACACTTATATTTAGACTGTCCAATACTTAGGGATATAAAAGTATGGACATATTCCCACCACCGAGTTTATACAACATTTACAACAGCCCGGAGGCGACTTTATCCCGCCATAATTAGGAGGATGCTTGAGCCGCCTTTCGACGAGGACGTCCACTTTGTTTGTCAACAGGATGGCCATTTGAACTTGCCACTACGGGAATGTCTCTGGGCAATGTCTCCGAGGTATCTCCTTTACTCTCAATATACCCTTCAAGAGGGTATAAACGGATAGTTGTCCGTGTGAAGATGCCCATCTTGGTGCGGATTGTAGCCACTCTGACTTCACTGTCACGCCCCGGTAATCATTCTGTGATACGGCCCAACTTCCAGAAAGCACGAGGACCCTCGTCATGGATGGTAACGACATCACCGATATTTGGCCACTGACCGTTGATTGGTCTAAGTTTACTCCTATGTGCCTCCCTGAGCGTCACCAGATACTCTTTAGACCAGCGTTTCCATACATCCTGCGAAATTATCGGATATACCGGTATCTGGCTGTGATGACATCTTTGTTGATGTAGTCTGGTTCCTCAATCTCTTTCCCCACCTCACTTTCCTCAGGAAGATCTCGCAACCGATGTCCTCGCATCAATACTGAGGGTGTGATTGGGGTATGATCCTCTATGTCACCCGATGCAAAATAGAGAGGACGGTCATTGACAGTTGCCTTGTCAACTCCTCTATGGAAATGAGAGCACGTTCTAATACCTTGTTCAGTCCTGCCTTGACAATGCCAATGGCTCTCTCCCAAATAGCACCAAACCATGGCGCTCTGGCAGGAATAAACTGCCATTCACACTGCACACTGCCAACGTGAGACTGTACCTTAGGGTGATTGCATACATCGGATAGGTACCTAGAAGCCCCAATAAACGTAGTTGCGTTGTCACTCCAGATGATACGGGAAAAACCTTGTCGACTGCAGAATCTCCTGAAAGGGTGGAGGAAACTATCACATGTGAGATTGGTGACTACTTCGATGTGTATCGACCTAGTGACAGCACAGGTGAATAATATCATGTAAGCCTTGACAGGTGAGTCTTTGATAGGGATTGCTCCACTATAGTCCACCCCAGTGACCTTATAGGGGTGTCCAGGGGTGGTCCGCAGGGCAGGTAAAGGGGGTAGTCCGGCTTAGTCGTAGGGTTTATCTTGTACCCTACAACATTTTAGGCAATTGCGCAGTACTTTTTTCACCACCTGCCGGATTCTAGGGACCCACCATTTCTGTTTGATGTAGGTAACCACATGGCCGACTCCATAATGGAAACAGAGCCGATGGCACCTATCTACTATTAGGTGGGTCAAGGGATGTTTGGAGGGCAGAAGCTTTGGATTCTTGCACATTTCTGAGATAGCCGCTAATCTTAATCTGCCTCACAATGTATAATCTCTCCCTTCAGGGGTAGTCATAATTGGCAAATTAAATTATGTCTGGATTGTTCACCCTTCAACAGTATTGAGTACTCCTGCGAATAACTTTCCTTTAGGCATAATTTGAGAAGAATATTGTTTGCAGTCCTGATTTAATGTATGTTGAGTTGAGCACTACCTGTGGGAGGTAGGCCATTTATTTTTGCCTTCAAATTTTGTGATAAAACGTATCACCCATTCCGTGACACGCTGTAATCTTTCATAGCTGGTGTATCTGTCCCAGTCCCTTAACTGTGTGTCATCTTGGGGCACCGTGCCTACGATTTGGGTCACGATACCAGCGGGCTGGGGGCGCCTGCAAAGCGTCAAAACTATTCCAAGGGTGTCAGCCCTATCAATACATCAAAAACCCAATCTTTTCAAAGCATAAAAAAAGTTGGACCTTTTCAATTTGACAAAAGGCTGAAACTGACTGGATGATATCATATCAATTTTGTTTTACCTTACCTTACCTTACCTAACCTAACCTAACCTAACCTAACCTAACACATTGATATGATCTGGGGAAAAAATTGTTTTGACAAAATGATGACATCTGGAAAATTTGATGTATTGATAGCTTTTTGCAGATTTGATGAAATGATAGGATCAGTTTTTGACGGTTTGATGCTCCCCCGCGGGCTGCTCTTTGAGAATTATATTTTCTGGCCATCCATCGGGATTCGGGAGCCAACTAGGCCCATTCCACCACAACGCAGAACTCAAATAATTAGCAGACACGCCTCGAGATACCATATCACTTGGGTTCTCTTTCAGTCGACACATACCGGAAATGAGCAGTCGTGACTAGGGCATGTATCTCGTTGATGCGGTTTGTGACATACACTGGTAATTTCTTTTTACTATTAATCCAGTGTAGGGTAATCTGACTGTCACTCCACACATAGGTTTCAGAGATATAAAGTTTATTTATATAGGCTACCTCAATAAAGTTTAAAATTCTTGCGGCAAGCAAAACTGCAGTTAATTCCATTTTAGGAATAGAAAGGGACTTTATTGCCGCGACTTTGGCCTTTGCCATGACCAAATGGCTGCCTTCTGACCCAACAAGATACACAGCAGTCCCATATGCTATACTGCTGGCATCAGCGAATGCATGTAGGGATACAGCATGATCGTATACAACCCTCCGAGCAAACTTAATATGACTACAGGGTACCAGATCATCTACTATCCCCACCATTTCCGTGTTCAAATCTTCAGAAAGATCCTCGTCCCAATCCATCTTAAGTCTTCACAATTGCTGGAGAAATATTCACTGGCAACAAAACACCTAAAGGATCAAAGAGTTTGGCAGAAAATCTTAAACATTCACGCTTTGTCACATGCTCTACTGGAGTGTACTGTACTCCAAAGGAATGATAATCAGAAGCCGTCTCCCTTTCTAGTCCAAGAACTCTCACCAGTTCTGGCTGTTCAGCAGCAACACCATCCTTTTGTAACACCTCTCTCAGAACAAGACTATTGGTAGCCCATTGACGCAGGAACAAGTGGGCATTGTCCATAACTTTAAGAGCCATACCGTATTGTTACGTCCTGGGATATATAAACACTGGGCTCTTTCTATTGGACTAGGTATGCGGCAACAAGCAACAACGGAAAACGCTAGATCCAACCCTTATCTATAAACCCAGGCAACAAACCACCCTAAACCGTCAGGAGTCCTGCCTGGACAACGAGGTATCCTATGACTCGGTTACAGGGTGCACGCACTATAGACTGCTGATAGTCAAGCAGGCTATATAAAAGATCACACAATTAAGTTGACTTAAAGCTTCAAGGAAAAGATAGATAACGGAATTAAATTGCAGAAACAATTTAATAACAAACTAGAAGAAAGTACATTTATCGTTACGTTAATTAATACAACTAATCACCCCTGCGTGAAAGAAGGTGAAAGCAAACAGTCCTCAAAATATCGTACAGGTAGACAAGATGCGGGTCTCTAAACTGCATGCGGCTACTGTAGGATCTGATGCTTAGCAAAGAAAGTACGTTACGGATTTAGAGAACTCTTAACTCAAAAGCAGGAATAAATACTAGTGATAGGACATACAGTGTATAATGGCATAGGTATAATTAAATAAAGGCAGCAACTCGCAACATAACCACTTACAGGTGTGCTTCTCACTCTTAGTCAGGCAAGCCTGCTCGGACAGAGTCTCTAAGCCACACCCTGACTCACAATGCTCACAAAAACGGTAAACTGTGGCACAATAACAAGCATACAGAGATAATAAACCCCTAGCTGTTAATCTGCCAGGTGGCAGAGGTCTAGCCGGAAGGATATAGGCTTCGGATACCCGGGCTGAGCCACCTGCTCTAGCCTAGGGACGTTCCCAGGTCTGTGCGCCAAATTACTCTAATTGAAAGGGTGCTCTCTTGAGAGACTCAGATCGCAAGTATCTGACTCTCTCCTGGTGACCCTAAAACAAAAGCAAGACGTGCTAGCGCAGTGCTGAGTGGACTAGGCAATGGCCCTCACACAACACAACGCTAGACACACTGGGACGCAGACAAGAAAATGGCCCCAGACTCCCACGGGTATCCTAGTAAAGTCGTGCGGGTCCACGGGACTCGCACCAGTAGACTTTACTTAACCTCTGAAGTGCGCATGGGGGTAATTGGAAACGTCCCCCTGTGCTGACGTATTTGAGGTGTTTCCGTCACTAAAATATTCATTGTGCCATTAATAGCATTAATACTTATCCATATGCGCCTATTATGGGTTGATTATAAAGGTATTAACCTGAAACAACAATAAAACGAGTGAAAACAGCGTTTGGATGGTCAAAATCGGAGATATAGCCCGCGAGTTGTATAATGTATGGGTGAGGCAATCTGCTTTCCCGCCAATTTCCCCCAAGGCCACTGAGACACAGTCGATCGATACTCTCTCTCTCTCTCTTGCACTCGCTTGCTATCAGTGATGACCACACCCTCCAATCGGATTTCTAATGTTAGCACGAAAATATACCTCAGAATAAGGGAATAACAGGGAAAATAGGTGATAACTGAAGGAGAGGAGGAAAGAGGGGAAGGAGGGGAGGTAGAGGACTGAGATTTTGCATGGCCCAGGGGCCAAAAAAAAAAAAAAAAAAAAAAAAAAAAAAAAAAAAAAAAATTTCGATGTCAAAAGTTGATTTTTTTTTCTCTGACTCTTAAGAGTCTCCCCGCAGTGCGCCGGGGGAACTCTTAAGAGTCTCCCCGCAGCTCCCGGGTTAAAGGATCGCAAAAAGCCTCCCCTCCGGTCTAGCCCCTGCTAACCTGACACAAGAACACACTAGCAAGCATGAAACCACCAAATATGAGACAACAAAAAAGCTTCCTAGGTCTCATTAACAATTACATCCCTGCATAAGGCCCAAAATCCTATCTAGTTATCTGAGAGCTCGTCGTTAATACAATAATAGATATAAGGTCTACCAAGGGGATGGGATAATTAAATAGATTGGTGAAGTAGTGGAAAGAAGGTATACAAAGTAAGAGAGAACGTTTCTAAGTGGGGTTGAGAGGGATAGATATCAAGGGGGTCCGAAGGGTACGACAATGAGGCGAGCTCTGAGTCTTGAATCTCTCTGGACCCCCCCCTAGGCATGCAGAATACATCCCAGGCTTGGCAACACTCAACACTGGTCAAAATCCTCTACCCCGTGCGTGAGTCGAAACTAAGCCTAACGTTGCAATCAAATGCATGTGGCAGCGCTTCAGGCTCGTCCCAAGCTGGACTCTCCGCGCGAAGCAACGTCCCAAGCCGGTCTCTCTCTCCCGCTCGTCTCTTCCCGCTCTCATTAGACTTACATCTTATATATTATAATGAAACAATCAACTATCGAGAATAAAATATACTAAGATGCGTTGGTTAAGAATAAGGACAGCTTCAAGCTGTGAAACAACATAAGAATATCCCAGACATTAGTTACATTGTCGTAGGATATATACTAAGGGAAAGCCTGCCGGCCGGCTACCACCAGCCGGTTTCTAAACGGCTGGGCAGCTGACGCGCGCGCATGCCCGCACGTGGTTACTATGCAGAAGCGTCACACCTCCCCTAAGATATAAGACCCTTGACTAAGTTCTTCATATCTAACAGAAAGCTTCTCATAGTACCACACACTGTTGCGACACAAGGCACTATATATAAAAACAAAATATAAAGACTGTTGCGCTCCACAGAGTAAGTTCAACTAACTCAGCGACAATAGGCGAAAACATTCAACTTAGATATTGCTACAACATCTTATACAAAATTCTACACGTTATAAAAAATAAAGAGTTTTTATAAGGTTTTTGCTTTTTTATTTTTTTATTTTTTCGGCTGAACTACAGTGACAGCCTATTTTCCTCCACACTCAACCCTCAATCCTGTGGCAGTCTAACCAACATCATCCACCCTTGATAGACAATCCGCTATCACGTTATCAGAACCGGCAATATGGCGTATGTCCAGATTATACTCCTGAAGCATGAGTGACCACCTGGTCAGCCTCATATTCCGATTATGAAACTGATTCAAGAATTTCAGAGGGTGATGATCGGTATAAACCACTACGACTGGTCCGAAAGCAGGAACATATACATCGAAGTGCCTGAGCGCCACCACTATCGCCAGGAGTTCTTTTTCAATTACAGAGTCATTCCTTTGTGCACTATTGAATATTTTACTGTAAAAACTCACTGGATGTTCGATACCTTCATCATCTGTCTGTAACAAGACAGCCCCAGCCCCTACGCCACTGGCATCAGTCGCCAGCTGAAAAGGTCTGCTGAAGTCCGGGGCCCTGAGTATGGGGTGGGTACATAACAGGTGTTTTACCAAGGAAAACGCCTCTGCACACTCAGGAAACCACCGGAACTTCTTGTCCTTAGATAATAAGTCAGTTAAAGGTGCAAGTACAGTCGAATAGCCTTTGATGAAGCGACGATAATAGCCTATCATACCTAGAAACCGCATGATTTGTTTCTTAGTCGTAGGCTGGGGAAACTGATCGATGGCTTTGATCTTTGTCTGTGGAGGGCACACCTGACCCATCCCCACCTCGAACCCCAGGTATAAAACTGTGGCTTTGACAAAATCGCACTTACCCAGATTTACCACCAAACCTGCTTCATTCAGTTTATTAAAAAGCTGTCCGATGTGAGCACAGTGACTGTTAAAATCATCGTCGTATATTATGACATCATCTAGGTACACCGTACAGTTGGGAATGTCGGCTACAATGTCGTTCATTAATTTTTGAAACGTTGCAGGGGCATTTTTCAGCCCGTATGGCATAACATGGCAACGATATGTGGCACCGTCCACCACAAACCCACACACCGCTCGCGCTCGCTCAGACAAGGGCACTTGCCGATATCCCTTAACAAGGTCTATCTTAGTGAGGAACTTGGCTTTTCCTATCTTATCCACACTGTCGTCCACGCGAGGGAGAGGGTAGGCATTTGTGGGGGTTAAACCATTCAACCTGCGGAAATCTATACAAAACGGCACCTTGCCATCTGGTTTGGGCTGCAGTGTGACTGGGGAAGTCCACCTTACTGCACCCTCAGAAATCAGCCCACGTTTCAGCATATAATCCAGCTCTTCCCTAAGTGCTGGTAATTTAATAGGGGAACACGGTATGGCACTGATTTAAAGGGCGGGTGGTCCCCAACATCGACATCGTGCACCGTTTGAGTAGTGAGGCCAGGATGCTCCGCGAAAACAGCTGGGTTTGAATCAAACAAGTGCTGCACAGCTACACGTTGTTGCTTAGGCAGGTGCAATATCAACTCGTGAGCCACTTGTCTAGAATTCCCCGCCCACTGATCCGCGGAAACATGACAATCCCAATTATCCTCCCCCGCAGCTTGACTGTCCCTTCCTCCTTCTCCACCACGATCGCTGCAGATCAACACCGGGACAGTGAGAGGCTCGGAGGGGCGCCTCACATACTCTTTCATCAGATTTACATGGCAAAGTTGGTTCTTTTTCTTACGATCAGGAGTAGATACTAAATAGTCTAGATCAGAAACCTTCCTTACAACCCGATACGGACCAGAATACTTGGCAGACAAGGGGTGTCCCACCAGAGGCAGTAGTATCAGTACCTCCTGATCTACTTCAAACTCCCTCAGCTTCACCTTCTGGTCGTATCTGTCCTTCATCTGAGCTTGTGAACTCTTAAGCTTCCGACCTGCTACCTCCAGGCTCTTTAGCATTCTCTCACGGCTTTCAACAACATACTTTAGAAGCGAGCATGGCTTTGTGACTCCCTCCCAGATCTCCTTGACTATGTGGAGGGGCCCCCTGACCCTGTGTCCAAAACCAACTCGTTCGGGCTAAATCCCAAGCTCTCCCCAGGTACTTCTCTCGCAGCAAATAAAACATATGGGAGACCTAGATCCCAGTCCTTCCCATTTTCCATGCAATAACACCGCAACATACTCTTGAGAGTCGAATGCCACCTTTCCAAAACTCCCTGACTCTCGGGATGGTAGGCAGATGACACCACAGACACTATCCCATGTTGCTGCATGGACTGCTTAAACAGAGCAGAAGTAAAATTGGATCCCTGATCAGACTGGATCTCCTGAGGGTAGCCATAACGAGAGAAATAGACAAGTAGGTTTTTGACAACAGTCTTAGCCATCCCGTTGCGCATGGGGTAAGCATCTGGATACTGTGTTGCTACATCCATTACAGTTAGTAAAAATTTATTGCCGGCACTAGTGGGGGGCAATGGGCCAACCATATCGATAACTACTTTGTTGAAGGGCGGCCCAATGACAGGGATTGGTTGTAACGGGGCTCTCGGGATGACCTGATTGGGTTTCCCAACAACTTGACAAGTGTGACACTGTGACACCCATGACACGACACTCGCCTTTAACCCAGGCCACCAGAAAAGCTTGCTCAGAGCTGCCTCCGTCTTACGTGCCCCCAGGTGCCCTGCCAAAGGCACATCATGAGCTAATCTCAATAAGCTCTCACGGCACACCCTCGGTACTACTAACTGGTCCACTAATCCTGACCCGCCATCCCACTTTTTCTTGGGATCCTGATGTCTCCGATACAAGATCCCCTCTTGCAAGAAAAAATCACCAGGCTGCGCATCCCCATCGCTCTCCAGTTCGACAGCACCATTACCACACGCCCTAACTTCAGGATCTTCCAGCTGCAAGGAACATATATCAGCAGGTGCGAGATTATCCAAGTTCATCTTATTTCCACCTCCAATGTCCCACTGAGCCATCCTTTCCTCACGCTGCGCATAACGATGCTGTCGCAGAGTCTCTTCCTGCTCTGCACCTGCACTAGCGGTGACAGGCCCCGGGGCCTCTCCAGACTCTAACATAGGTGCCAATAATGAGTCACCAAGAAACACTGCCGGCTCAAAACTCTCCAATTGACCAACACTTCCCGTTTTCTTGTGACCTTTCCTCCGCGGTTTGATAGACTGAGGTGGTGGCTGCAAAGCTCCGGATGTCTGAGAACGAGTCACAACACACGCCATGGTGTGTACGCTACACTTCTCAACCCACTCCTGTTCCTCCCTACTAACGTCAGCCGCCTTCTCGGCAACGACCAAGGGTGAAACCTTAGAAGCAGGCACCGCAAAGTCGTTGCCGAGGAGGAGGTTGACGCCCCCAACAGGCAAGTTCTCTACAATTCCTACATCCAGCTCATTCGCCACACCACCCACCTCCAGCTCCATCCGAACCAGCGGGTAGGACTTCGTAGCATTGATCCCCTGAACTACCACCACCCGAGCAGCGTTAATCGGTCTACCAGTAAAGTTCTTTAACAAGGTCTGAGAAGCCCCCGTATCACGCAATAGCTTAACTCCTCGCCTTTCGCCAGCCCACGTCACAAAACCATGCCCTCTATGACCCCCAAAGACGTCGCGGACAGGGTTCGAGCCTTCCGGACTCTGGAACACAGGCTGTGTCCCACCCTCTGACGAACTACCCTTGGCAAACTCAGAAGATATAGGCGACACCCCTATGCTGCGGGCCAATGACACAACCTTGTTTGGTGGCTTGGTCGGACAAGCATTTGCAAAGTGACCCTCCTTGTGACATGTGAAGCACTCTTTACTCTTTGGTTTCCCTTGGGAGTGGGAGGTACCATTAGACTTCTTATACGGGACGGTATTTGGTTTATGTTCAGTTTTATTGTCAGTGCTAGATGGTTTTGTGTATTTATGTGTATCAAAATTATTGGGAGGGGGAGGGGTACGATCCTTTGCACCCGACTCACTCCTAGCTGCTGCTCCGCACCCTCGAATTAATGACAGCGGAGGTCAGCCATTTCTGCTGCCTCCTGGAGAGTTCTAGGATTGTTTTCCTTTATATTTAATGTTAAGTCCCCGCCTGTGCACTTAAAGAACTGCTCCAAGAGAACCAGCTCACTCCACTCCTCAAAAGTAGCTGCCCTCTCAGAACGCAGCCAATGTCGTAGTGCATCAGACAAGTCCCGGGCGTGTTCTAGGAAGGTACTATCCTTGCCCTTAGTAACACCCCGAAACTTCAAGCGGTAAGTTTCTGGTTGTAACTCATAGGCCCGTAGCACAGCCTTCTTTAGCTCATCATAAACTACACAGGACTCTAAAGGTAGTGCATTTTACGCTTTTAGCCCCTTTCCTAGGAGTCTTGATGAAACTAATGCTGCCCACTTTTCCTGAGGCCACTGGTGTTCCTGACACTTCTTCTCAAATCGCATAAAAAACTCAGCCACACATAATTCATCGAACACAGGAACTAGTTTAAGCAGGTGCGACAATGATTGGTCCCGATGTCTGTTACCTCCCCCAATATTTCGCCCTGTTACCTCCACTCGAGATCTCTCCAGCTCCCTGTCAGCCCGATACCTAGTAGACTCTGCCTGCAGTTCAGCCTCTCGTATAGCTGTTCTCTCTGCAGCCTCAGCCTGCGCTCTAGCAACCTCAGCCTGCACACTAACCTGTCTTTCGGCGGCCTCAACCTTGGCCATCTCAAGCCGAAACAACAAATCTGGAGTCAACCCTTGAGGAGGGGAAGGTGCATTTAATGGAGAGGGTCCCTGTGATTGAATTCCACGCTGCCATTGACCATCAACTTGGGTGTATGTACTAAATTCAGGCACCCTGGCGTTTGATGTGGGGGTAGAGTGGAGGGGGGGCTGGGGACCGGGGCCCCAAGTCGCCTCTCCACCCAGGTCTCTCCCTTCTAAACCCAATATCAAAGTCCTCAGCTGATCTTTCCTCGTGCCACTTAAACCCTGGTGACCCTGAAGACCTGCCACACACTTTAAGCCATACTTATTCAGCTTCAACACCCTGGCAGCGGTAAGGGGCACCTCTAAAAATCTTCTAGCACCCTCCTCGCTATCGACTAGCCACTCCACAGGTCTTTCTCCCTCCGAGCCCGTATCGTGACCTGACCCATCACTGTGTTCTGATGTATTAGACATGTTTGTGTACTGCAGTAATTATCACGGTTATAGAATGTGCCTTATCTCCTATGCAAGTATGTATATACTAATGTTATTTAAAGTCTTTAATGTGTTATATTGGTTGCTCCAAAAAAAAAATCTATGTCCACTGTATTCCTCTAATCATAAGGAATTTCAAAACAAATGACCACTATATTCCTCTGTTCAGTAAATCCTATGCAAGGTCGCCATTTGTTACATCCTGGGATATATAAACACTGGGCTCTTTCTATTGGACTAGGTATGCGGCAACAAGCAACAACGGAAAACGCTAGATCCAACCCTTATCTATAAACCCAGGCAACAAACCACCCTAAACCGTCAGGAGTCCTGCCTGGACAACGAGGTATCCTATGACTCGGTTACAGGGTGCACGCACTATAGACTGCTGATAGTCAAGCAGGCTATATAAAAGATCACATAATTAAGTTGACTTAAAGCTTCAAGGAAATGATAGATAACGGAATTAAATTGCAGAAACAATTTAATAACAAACTAGAAGAAAGTACATTTAACGTTACGTTAATTAATACAACTAATCACCCCTGCGTGAAAGAAGGTGAAAGCAAACAGTCCTCAAAACATCGTACAGGTAGACAAGATGCGGGTCTCTAAACTGTATGCGGCTACTGTAGGATCTGATGCTTAGCAAAGAAAGTACGTTATGGATTTAGAGAACTCTTAACTCATAAGCAGGAATAAATACTAGTGATAGGACATAGAGTGTATAATGGCATAGGTATAATTAAATAAAGGCAGCAACTCGCAACATAACCACATACAGGTGTGCTTCTCACTCTTAGTCAGGCAAGCCTTCTCGGACAGTCTCTAAACCACACCCTGACTCACAATGCTCACAAAAACGGTAAACTGTGGCACAATAACAAGCATACAGAGATAATAAACCCCTAGCTTTTAATCTGCCAGGTGGCAGAGGTCTAGCCGGAAGGATATAGGCTTCGGATACCCGGGCTGGGCCACCTGCTCTAGCCTAGGGACGTTCCCAGGTCTGTGCGCCAAATTACTCTAATTGAAAGGGTGCTCTCTTGAGAGACTCAGATCGCAAGTATCTGACTCTCTCCTGGCGACCCTAAAACAAAAGCAAGACGTGCTAGCGCAGTGCTGAGTGGACTAGGCAATGGCCCTCACACAACACAACGCTAGACACACAGGGACACAGACAAGAAAATGCCCCCAGACTCCCACGGGTATCCTAGTAAAGTCGTGCGGGTCCACGGGACTCGCACCAGCAGACTTTACTTAAAGGATCGCAAAAAGCCTCCCCTCCGGTCTAGCCCCTGCTAACCTGACACAAGAACACACTAGCAAGCATGAAACCACCAAATATGAGACAACAAAAAAGCTTCCTAGGTCTCATTAACAATTACATCCCTGCATAAGGCCCAAAATCCTATCTAGTTATCTGAGAGCTCGTCGTTAATACAATAATAGATATAAGGTCTATCAAGGGGATGGGATAATTAAATAGATTGGTGAAGTAGTGGAAAGAAGGTATACAAAGTAAGAGAAAACGTTTCTAAGTGGGGTTGAGAGGGATAGATATCAAAGGGGTCCGAAGGGTACGACAATGAGGCGAGCTCTGAGTCTTGAATCTGTCTGGACCCCCCCCTAGGCATGCAGAATACATCCCAGGTTTGGCAACACTCAACACAGTTGCCTGGTCAAAATCCTCTACCCCGTGCGTGAGTCGAAACTAAGCCTAACGTTGCAATCAAATGCATGTGGCAGCGCTTCAGGCTCATCCCAAGCTGGACTCTCCGCGCGAAGCAACGTCCCAAGCCGGTCTCTCTCTCCCGCTCGTCTCTTCCCGCTCTCACTAGACTTACATCTTATATATTATAATGAAACAATCAACTATCGAGAATAAAATATACTAAGATGCGTTGATTAAGAATAAGGGCAGCTTCAAGCTGTGAAACAACATAAGAATATCCCAGACATTAGTTACATTGTCGTAGGATATATACTAAGGGAAAGCCTGCCGGCCGGCTACCACCAGCCGGTTTCTAAACGGCTGGGCAGCCGACGCGCGCGCATGCCCGCACGTGGTTACTATGCAGAAGCGTCACAGTATGTACGGACGAGGGAATCTTCATTGTCCACCGTACCTTGGAGGTTATCGATATGTAGCCCGGCCCTAATTTCCTGTACGATCTTTGGGTCTACTTCAACAAGGGAAAGATGCTTTAGGATGCTTTAGGTTCAGCAGAAACTGGGAGCAGGTAGCGCCAAACAATACAATCTGGAACCGATAACAACGAAGAGGCGAGTCCAGACGAAGTGGATCTGTTGGCCACATGAACCTGGTGTAATCTCTGTCGTCTTCATGTAGCTTCAACATCAAGAAGGCCTTCTTAATGTCACTGACCCACGCATACTGATGCAGATGGAATTTCAACAAGACTTGAGCTAACTCCGGTACTAAAGATGGTCCCGTGTACAGACAGTCATTCAGACTGGGCTTGTACTGGTTTACCTTAGCGGAACAATCAAATACAATGTGCACCGGAGGAGTCCTGCTTTCCTTTATGATCCCATGATGCGCCAGATAGTGACATGACCTAGAGTCATCGAATGGAACCTCTTCGATTAAACCACGCGACAACTGATCAGAAACTACCTGCGAATATTGTTTACAAAACCCAGGGTCAGCAATAAATCTCTTCTGGAGTTCTCGTAACCTACCCACAGCCAAACCTATGTTGGTGGGCATCTCTTCTTCGGTCCAGGGCAAACGTACCTGATACTGTTGACTCAGAAGAGCATATGTGACTGTTTCCTCATATGTGGTCAAAGCTTGCCGTTCGGCTTGTGAATGCTCCTTAGGTGAGATAGCAATATGGTCTAAATCCCACAAAGCACTTAATTCATTATGACATGGAAATTGTCCAGTAGACATATATTGATCTACTGGGGACACTGCCACTTTAAGTATTGTAACAATCTCAGTGTTGGAGCTGGACGTGGTTTCCGCATAAGAACCACTAATCTCATATCCGTATTTGGTAGGAAGTAAAACCAAATTTCCGTCCCTTTTGTAGCCAGGTCGCACTATGTTGTACTACTGGTCAGCACCTTAGTAGCTCCAATTGTGCTGTCTCGGTAACGTATGAGTTGTCCAATTTTATGCCTCAGCGCTGTAAACTAGTGATTTCAATGTTTAGACTAGTTTCGCCCTTGTGTTCGGGGAGATCATCGACAACTATTGCGTCAGGACGATGAAATCTGCCACGATGTATATAATTTAGTGCTACAACAGGATACTCACAAGAAGTTGTGTTCCGGTGAAGCCGTGAAGACTCGATTGTTCCGGTCCCTTTGATTCATAAGAAAGGGAAGGTTGTTGTTGTTGTTGTTCCCCAAGCTGCCTGGGCGAACAGCCCCAAGGCCCCGAGCAATTCCAAGGCCACAACCGAGCACCCCCACAGAACCCTCCCTGCCGACCACAACAAAGCCTGGGTGACCGAAGCCACTCCATGGCGGGGAGCTGAGGAGGGTGCGGAAACGCCCGTGACACCAAAGCCCCACCCAGGGCCCTGTACCCCTCAGCAATCATGAAGAGAAAGTTGAGGGGCAAGGGAAAAATGTGACGCTTAGGCCTCTAATCTTGGTAGATTGGGAGGTCAATCCACGGAAGAGACGCCGTCACCTGAGATCCAGAAAATATACAAGTTAAAGGAACAGTCAGAGCAAGCTATGGGTATGGCAGAGATCGCTCAGTTCTCACTCTGATAGACCAGCCCATTACCACATGACTAGAACCCAATACCCTCAGCATCAGCTAGGAAAGGCCCTAGAAAGCCGCCTTTGGCAGGGGGATAGCTCCCCTATTTCAACCCCTTTCGGGGTTGGGCACCCGCCCAGAAAGGGAAGGTAATACAGAGCTCTTCATGAAAGTCCTCTGCGAGCACTGATCAAGTAGCGATCTGACCTTTACGGTCTTCTTGTACTTACCCTTTACAGGCAGCTGAACTGTGGGTAAAATTTCTGTCTGTTTACTCTTTCTTATGGACATTGTTGTTGAGGTAGTTGGAGTTGATTCTACTCTAGTACTACCACCACCTGCCGAACTCACCTCTCTCTGCTTTTGGCACAGGGAGTGAAAATGTTTGCCACGGCAGAATTTACAATTCTTAATATTAGAGTTTGTACACCCGTTGCTACCGTGTTCACTAGAGAGAGACACCCGACACAGAGCTGTAGTTGCCTGGCTCTCTTTATTCTGAGAGAACCTGTGTTATATTTAAAGCATTTGTACCAGGGATGAATATTCCCGTTACACAATTTACAGGCAAATCGGCTACTATCGCTCTACGTCGTGAATGTAGGTGTAGCCATAGGAAATTCCTTCACAGGGGTATCTTGACCCATTATGTTGTAGAGTTCTGCTTGAAAACACTGTGTAAAAGTCTTATAATCTAGACTCTGATCACCCATCTCCCTCATAACGGTTTCCTTAACTGGTGATAGCAATCTATTCAATAGTGTCACCACGCAGAATTTCTCTAAACTTACCCTTTGATTAGTCATAGATCGCATCGCACTTTCCATATTGGCGTAAAAAGCCTTTAGTTGTGCAGTTTGAAATTTAGGTGATACAAGGTCATGAACGTTTATGATGTGTTCTGCTTTTACTCTGTCGGGATGCCCGAAGGTCTCCTGAAGCAAGTCCACGGCAGGGCCATAACTTGCACCCTCAACCGTAAAGCCTTTTACTAGTTTATAGGCGTCTCCCTGTAGCTGATCCCTTAAGTACGTCAATTTTTGAATCGCACTTAAATCAGTCCTGTCATGCATCACACATCTAAACATATTTCAAAATCCCGTCCATAATGTGGGGTCGCCAGGGAAGGTAGGCAAAGTCAGGTGCAGTAATTTAATACTTTCTTTGTTTCGGACCGATTATGCCCTTCTGAGTTACCAAGTTTCTCCTTCAGCATGGCGATTATCCCATAGATTTCAAATAAGTAGATGGTATCCTCTTGGTTTTCCTTATAATACTCAGTGTCAGAGGTATATAGCGGCAACAAGACTTCTTGATTGGCTTAAAACTTGGCCACCTGTGTCTGCACGCAATGCAATTTTGCCTCGACTTCTACCTGAGTTGCGGTTTCCAAGAACTCCTCTAAATCCCTTGACAGGACAGTTAATGACCCTTTAATGCCTGCCCTACGGTGTTTGCCTTGGGCTAGATCGTCCATCGTCACTTTTAGTCATAAGCGGATAGAAATTGCGAAATACAAAATGTTTACTAAAATTTAGCCGTAAGAGAAATATTCTTCCGCCGATCAAACTCGGTTTGGAAGCAAACACTTAAACACGACGGCGGTATTCATTGGTGGGAACTTATTACATGGTGATTTCAAGGATCTGAAGAACACACATGTTGAAATAAATTTATTTAATTTATCATTTGTGGTTAGGTCAACATTTTAAATCACAAATAATCAAATTTGGTATGCTAGAATATATTTTAATTCAAGAAGTTAGGCTAACATGATGCTAAGTTTAGAAGTTCAGGCCTAATTATTGGAAATATAATTTAGGTTAGGCTAACTTACTAGACACCAAAACTCAATCATTTAATGAGAATTAAACTTAGGTTAGGCTAACATAGAAATACTCAATTTAGGTTAGGCTAATTTAATGACAAATGTAAATTTTAAGAAAATATTTAGGCCAACCTTAACCCTTAATTAGCGGCTCACCACATAAGTCGAGTTAAATAAAGCTGGACTATGTGGCGGCGCTCGACATAACTCGAGTGGCAATTTCAGCACGTAATGTTGCTGAGAGAGAGAGACAAGTGGTGGCAGGAGAGTAGCGAGCGTATGACTGCTCCAGACCACCGCGGCGAACATACTGACACGAATCCCAGCTCCCTCCTCCCTCTCTCACTCGCTATATAAGGAATTGTATCGGGAAAGTGGCTAATTACATGCTTTTTGCACTCGCGTTGCACGGTTATTGCAAGAAAACTAGCCATCATAAAAGGATCGTTATGGTGTCATTCGAAAGCTCTGTTTATGCCCTTTCAGGGATAGGTACTTGTTTTACGTTCTGGGTCTTATTTAGGCATGAAAATGATCACGTAAACAGCCCTATTTTGGCTAAAAACACCCCGCTGGGCGGTACATATAAATAAACCGCATAGGCCGCTCGTAAGGTGTTAAAGACAAGTGTATATGTTGAATAGGTACAGCTAACCGAATTAGTGATAGTTTAGAATGCGACAGTGTTGGGCGAACCTACATAGCCTATTCATTTCAGTAAAAGTTTGCAGCATTATAGGCCTAGCTGTTGCTTCGGCACAGAATAATAAGCAAGCCGAATCCTCAAATCCTCAGGGTATTGAACCCTCTTGGTTAAAAACGAATGGGACATGTTAGTGTGGATATTAGAGGGTACTAATTAAATGCGTGGCACCCTCGCGGCCGCCTGGCCGACAACACAATAACACAACCGCCGCGCCGCTGACACACAATAACACAACCATGCCTCCGACATAGCCTAGGCTATACCACAACAATCCGCTCCGCCGTCAAACCATAACAATCCGAGATGATTTAATTACAAGTTCTTGTTCGAAGGACCATTTATTATGTGGATATTATTGGAGGAAATGATGAACCACACAATAGTATATTTACCTTGTTGCTGGGGCGTAGGCGACGGGATAGGGTTAATGTGGAATGGTAACAAGGCAACAGGCTGGAGATGAAGTTGTGCGATGACAAGTGGTGATCAAGAGGAAATTAGTGGATAGTTAATGACAGAAGGGGGCCTCTAGAATTAAATTATAATGAGGATAATAATAGATGATCGGTGAATCGGTGAAAGCTACGTTAAGGTTAGTAACAAGATATTAGTGGAATTGAATGAGGTGAGGTGAGAGAACCAGTTGAGTTAGGTCTGGTACGGTCGGTGGTTGGAGAGTGAGTGAGCGCCATGTCAGAAATTGCGGGAGCATCGGTATTCCGCACATGCGCAAAGAGGTCGGGACTTATTTCCCTTCCCAGAAATTATTACCTAAGTTTACAGGAACGATATAATACTTAATATCTAATACAGAACATAATTCAATATTCTTCCCATTTATACTAAATCATATTATTATGATTCTTATTCCTACAAACTTGTTACTTATTATTTAAGATTACACTTAAATTTAGACTGTCCAAAACGAAGGGAAATAAAAGTATGGACAGAAGCATAGTGTCAAGTATTATCAAACTTCCAAGGGGACGATGGATGTATATAAACTACTTTAAATCAGATGAAAATTTGAATTAAAGTTTTAATAAATAATAGGTAATACAATGAAGTAAAACCCGATTTAGACCCACACAACAATAATCCATTTACAGTAGATATCCATGTCTTAGGAGTTTGTCTGCCATACATAAAACATTGAACAAATAAATATAAACCATAAATAATACAAAAAATATAAAATGCAATAAGCATAAACTAAATAAATATAACTCCAATTAACTCGCCATTTTGACAAACTGTTCTACTCCTCTTATATTTTGTCTTCACACTTTCTGATATCTACAGACCACATTATAAACCAACTATTGTTTTAACTCATGACATACTCTCTCACTCTCTGTCTCTCTTTCCACAACAAGCAACCCAATAAACACCGTGCCAGACCTGGAGTCCGGCCAACATTTTCCTTGTAGGCTATTGCAATATAGTAGTCCATATTGGTCAATACAGAAGAAGTGCGCGAGAGGTGAGATACAGACTCTAAAATTATATAGAGACTGAATGATGGAGAACAATGTTTTGCTTTTCATTCTTATACAGGTAAAGCAAACATCACATTACATTACACATTACACTACTAACATATGTAATTACATAACCGTAATAATAAATACTGTTTATATGAATGCATAGGAATTCCCAATTCATCATAAGATATACATTGATTTGCATTTTGCATGTAGCGTTAACGATACATAAAATGAAATTGCGCCCTCAAAGTTTCGCTCTCAGCCTCTCCTACACTCAGACAATATTTGCACATAGCATCATGATAGAGTAGTAATTCGTGTATCACGCAATATTTCAGATTAAGAAAAAAGTACGTATTATGCTATATATTTATGTATTATGTTATTTAATATGAACGCTCAATATTTTATTAAGCGTCAGCAACATATACTTTGGGACAAACTGAAGGTAATGAGTTTAATCTAGGTTTGTAGTGGGAAAAGCTATTATTTTACATTCCCAATTTCAATGTATTCTGAATATGGAAAGAAAAAAAATATATATATGTATATATATATATATATAAACAGACAGTCGTTTACTTAACTAACCTTCTTAAATTCATGGATGTTGCAGGAGCCATGTATGTTCAATTTTGTGTTAAAACAAGCAGAGGTGAGGATTATATGTAGACTGTTCTACCTTCATGGCGGAGGGGAAGCTGAGAAATATTTGTCTTAGTTCACGAGTAACTACTATTTCATATACTGTATACAGTACAGCATGCAGAAGAATTTGCTTTAACTCACCCACACATACACACTAACACACGCGCTTTCTCGCTTCCAAACCTGTTCAAATCCTGTCATCACCTCACACAGTAAATCCATAATAAACACACCGACACACACATAGTAACCCCCCCCCCCCCCCATACAAACATACATATACATTTCGCTGTGTGACAATATCAGGAAGGCGGGTAACTGCCGAGGCAACATCATCACACACTTGTGCTGGTTCGTGTCGTGGCGGGGAAAAGACTCCCAAAAATCAATCAATCAATCAATGGGGGCATACACTGTAACAGTGAATAGCCGCACTCACCCTCCGACTCCAATCCGGGGGATCCTCCCGGGCAGGACCACAGGTATCTGCCTGGCCCATATCAATGATCTTACCACATGATTGGCCGACTTGCCTCAGCCATGAATTCCGTGGTCTTCCCATAGGCCTCCTCCACTCAGGATTGTCTTCTATAGAGACCACCTGGTGAGCAGGGTCTGCTTCAGGGAGGCGAACCACATGCCCATATAGCCGAAATTGGCGTTCACGGACCATGCAACTAATATATCTTGTATCAGTTTCATGGAGTAGTTGCTGGTTTGAGACGTAATCATTCCAGCGATAGCCATTGATCTTGCGAAAATATTTAGTACCAAAGGAATTGGTGCGTCTCTTCTCGACAAAATGTGTATGGAAAGAGCAAATAATGATATGATGAATAATGAACTACCCATCTAAAGGTATATTGGTGTTAATATACCCAATCATACAAGGAGTGAAATATAAATCATTATCAGTATATTAACCCTTTCAGACTCATATGACACAGATATTGCCAGATTAGCAATAAGAAATAGAGTTCTCTCACTCTTATAATTACCTCTCCAAAATTAGTTTTCTGCCCACAGCTAACTCAAAGACAACTGCAGAGGTTGAAGTAACTAAACTAAAGGTTTCTAAATACCCCTGATGGTAACAAAGGCTTTAAAGTATCCCTAATAGGCTCAAAATCGCTTCATATGTCGGAGAGGGTTAATTGATCTCGTATACATTTTTCAAAGCCTGCCTGTTCCTATTTATCTACAAGGAATACGAAGAGTGTATACGTATCCTTTAACCTTCTTGGCAGTCCAGTGGTAGAGCACTGTCGTCCTGTTTGGGCGTCCCTAGTTCGATTATCCGGCAATCACAATCACTCATCATGTATTGACCCGACAATGTACTTTGTGTGAAGTGTTTAAATGTTAAAGGACGTTTGTAGAATATATATATATATATATATATATATACTGTATATACAGTATATAATTTTGTTTTGTGTAAAACTGGTATTTAAACATATAAGGAGCTCAGAGCCAGAAGGGCGCAAGTGCCGCGTGGGAACATCAGAAAAAGGCCTCGTGCAAGCCCTGACATCTTTAAATTCATTCTGATGCAGTGGCCCTTGAGGCCTTCTGGTTCTGAAAGCCCTATAGAACCAGAAGGCCACAAGAGCCACTACAAGAGTATTGGATTCACGGATTCCAGGCTTGCACAAGGCCTCTTTCGGACGTCCATCGTGGCGACACAGATTAGTTTTATTATTAACTACAAATAACAAACTCCACTACTAATTCCGTCATACTACTTTTCTTTCCATACATCAAATAACGGAGTGAGTACATATTCATATAAGTCTCTACAGTCTAGGCAAAAAAATACATGTGCAATATAGTCTCTACCTCTGCTTCTATTACTATCACTTTGTATATATTTTGTTTTGTTTTCTCTGTGAATGAGGGAGACGAAAGGCATAACTGCCTGCAGCGAGTGCCTCCCCTAGATTTGAAAGAGTGACAGGGCCAAAATCAAGGAACGTTCGAACTAAAATGTCTGGACACAAGGAGTTTGAAGCAATTTAAGTCATAGGAAGAGGGAAAGACTGATTCTGGGAGAGAGTTCCAGAGCTCAGCAGTTGAATAGAAATAGAATAGAGAATAGCATTTCACTCTTGGTTTGGAGAGTTGCACAGAGTAGGGGTGGGATTGTGCTGCAAGGCGGGTACTACGTACCCTACGTAGAGGAGGTGGTATACACTGAGAAAGCTCTGAGGAACACTGATTATTGTAGTAGCGATAGAATAGCGAGAGAGAAGCAACATTGCGCCGAAGAGAGAGAGAGATTGCAGAGAGTTGGTGAGTGGACGGGAGTTAATGATACGAAAGGCTTTCCTTTCTACTTTGTCGAGGAGTGCGGTGTGAGAGGATCTTCCACACACCTGTGAACAATACTCAATACAAAGACGAACTGTGTCCCTGTACAGAGCAAGAAGCTGCGCAGGGGTAAAGAACCCCTTGAGGCGGTTGAGCATACCAAGCTTCTTGGAGGCTGCCTTAGCAAGACTGGTAATATGGTCCTTCCAAGTGAGAGCAAAAGAAAAAGAGACACCGAAAATATTGAGAGAAGATGAAGGGATGATTTTTGTATTGTTGAAGAATAAGGGATAGTCCTCTGGAGGTTCCTGACGGGTAGTAAGATGGATAAATTGGGTCTTGGAAGCATTAAAGGTAACAATCATAATCATAAATTCCTATCAGTAACTTTATCTCGGAATGTTTATTATAACTACTTTTGAATATCTTGATTACAGTATAAAAGTGAGTGAAAAATGAAGCCATTTTTGTGCAAGGAACTAATTTTGCATGTGGTATTATAAAACTTCTTTGTTGTGGTTACCATTATTAAAAACCTGAAGCCTGTCATTTTTCATTTGGTAAAAGGATAAAAAATTGTTCTTACATCCGCGCACACACCCTGTTATTCACTCTCACGTTCACTCACTTGCACCCTCACTCACTCTCTCTCTCTCTCTCTCTCTCTCTCTCTCTCTCTATCTCTATCTCTCTCTCTCATACACTCTCTATGTTAACGTACCAAACAACACCATAAAAAAAAAAATCAACACTAACAAGGATGAACAAGCCGTAATTAATGAGACAGTGTAAATTACAGGGCGAAGTATAGTGAAATATACATGTTTAAAGATTCTTAGATGAAACTCAAGGGACAAAACACGAACAATAGCCTGTCACCTGTGAATAAATGTACAGTTTACTGCACATATTCCGTTCCTCAATATCCCAGTAATGCCCCTTTCCCACTGATGCAAGATGTTCCTCACCGAGGACGTAGTTTTGTCATTTCGCAACGAATATGTGCGACGTATACAATTTTGACCGTTACAAACCGATGACAACTTACACTCGGCGACGATGTACCGATGAATGCGATGTAATCGGCGACATTATGCGAATTCATCGGCAAATTGAGCGCTGGTTCGCCGAATACCTCGGCGAGAACTGTCACATTTTAAATAAAATATTGCGAAATAATGCGAGCGATGAACGAATCCTCGGCGTATGTTCTGCGACGTCTTCAGCGAATTAAGCGATGGTTTGGCGGTGACCTCAACGAGATTATCCTAATTTTGTTTGCATATATTTCATGGCACAAATTCATGCGATGATTGAACGATTACTCGCCAGTTAGGGCGACACCATCGCAGATACGCCGCCGAGGTGTCCAAACATGATCTCCGAGGTGTCCGAACATGAGCAAATGTAACGTGAGTGTGCTAATTGCACTCAGGTAAATATGTCCCATACCCCCCCACCCCCCACCCCCAACCCCCAAACCTTTGGTGGTAATATATAAACAGCTTGAGACACTCCCGGACAACATTCTCACCCCAACCCTTGACACGTGCTTGTGAAATGTCAATCAGGTATACACAGAGACAAAGGCGAATGGGATATATTACGTCTGCGAATGGACCTTATCAGTCAGCGGATGCGTATGATTTTTGTGCAATACAAACAGGAGCTTAAAGAGGAGGAGGAAGCAGAGAGGAAAGGAAGAAACGAGAGGAGGAGAGGAGAAAAAGAAGAAAAAGCGTTCTGTGTGGACGAGAGCGTGGCTGTTTAGGCGAGAGAGATTTGGGTGTTACGAGAACCTATGGCAAGAAGTGGAAGCAGAGGACCCAGCGGATTTCAAGAACTTTATGAGAGTAGACCCAGCACTCTTCAAAGAAATTCTTCAGAAAATTAAACCAATGATAGCAAAGAAGGACACAAACTTGAGCCTGGTTTGCATTTGGCAGTTACATTGCGTTACCTAGCTACAGGTGACAGTTACAAGAGTCTGATGTACTTCTTCAGGATAGCGCACAATACCATCTCAAAAATAGTGCCAGAGGTGTATGAGGCTATTGGGAGTGCCTACATGGAGGATGTGATTGTTTGTCCGACAACACCTGAAGAGTGGAAGGAGGTTGCAAATAAATTTGCTAGAAAGTGGCAATTTTGAACATGCTCTGCGGGCGTTGGATGGCAAACATGTTACAATCAGAAAGCCACCCAAGGCTGCCTCTGTGTTTTATAACTACAAAGGTTATAATTTAATTGTGCTGCTTGCCCTGGTTGACGTTGACTACAAATTTCTCTACATCGATGTTGGTGCAGAGGGATCAATGTCAGATGGAGGTTTGTTCCTACGAACACCTATTTGTGTGTTATTGGATGGGAATGACGTTGGTGTTCCTGTACCTGATCCGCTGCCAAACGACGACGAGCCAACTCCTTTTTTCTTGATTGGGGATGACGCCTTTCCACTGAGGAGGTGGATGATGAAGCCATACCCATCGAGAGGCTTATCTGACGAGCAGCGAATATTCAAATACCGCCTATCAAGAGCCAGGAGAGTGGTTGAAAATGCGTTCGGTATCATGTCTGCCAGGTGAGGAAAGCAGTTGTTGAAATGTTTTTTTTATGTTTGTTCCTATGTATATATATATATATATATATATATATATATATATATATATATATATATATATATATATATATATATATATATATATATATATATATATATATATATATATATATATATATATATATATATATATATATATATATATATATATATATATATATATATATATATATATACAGTATATATATATATTCAGTTGTTGAAATGTTTTTTTATGTTTGTTCCTATATATATATATATATATATATATATATATATATATATATATATATATATATATATATATATATATATATATACAGTATATATATATATATATATATATATATATATATATATATATATATATATATATATATATATATACCGGTATATATAATTATATACTTATATTTAATATATGTACATCAATATATATATTAAGGTATTTTCTATACAATTCATTCTTTCATTCGTTGTCTGTAGACCTTTCATTTCCTTTCGGTAATTGCCTAAATGCATAAGGGTGGGCAGTGTCCCATCCCCCCTTGAAAAAGTTAATCCCTCTTTAGAAGATTACAGTAAGCCCCTTTCCCACTGTCTGGCTCGGTAGGATTTTGTATGTCAATATATATCTGTGATAATTGTTTTCTTTCATGACACCGATATACCTTTGGTCATCTATTTGCATATTGTCTTCCTTTCTCTCTATACATTGTCTGTTGTTCCCGTCGCAACAATGTGTCAATTATTATTATCTTGTCCCCTTTCTCATTACAGGTTCCGGTGTCTACTGACCACAATACCTCTGCATCCTCATTGGGTTGAATCACTTGTAATGGCGTGTTGCTGCCTCCACAGCATCCTACGCATCAGAAATCCTTTTGATCTGAAAGGTGTTGTTGTGGAGGAGGACATTGAAGCCGAAAGAATAATTCAGCTTGTGCGTCCGACTGAGAACCTGGACCAGGGTCCAGGCCTGGCAACACCGCAACACATGATGGCAAGGCTGTACGTGATAGCCTTTGTAATTATTACAACTTACCACGGGGTAGTATCCCTAGGCAGGACAAGATGATCGGATGTACCCCTTCAGAACATTGATGGAGTAAAATAAAAACTGTAATCTTTGTCATGACTTGTTTAATTGCATTCTACCTAATGTTTAAGTTATTATTTAAATACAAAAAAATTGTATGGCAATATATTTCCTTTTTAAACATATGTCAACATATCTCATAGGGTGCTATTTTCTTTGGCCGTAAATTTTAGTAAAAAGCATATCAATGAAACGTTTTGATGATTAAAAGGAACAAGACATTATAAACATATTGAAACATGAGACACTATACAAAATTACAATGGGAGACAAGGAGATATTAATCCGGCTTTAGACACAAATCCGCTGGGGATAATTACCCGTGACATTTGTCAAACGAGGTCCAGGTGGTTAGTCAAAGAAGTGGGCCTTAATTTTACTTTAGTATGTTTGGCCTTTTATTTTTATCTGTTTCTTTTACAACACAATACATGCCAAAATGGCAGTCACTACCTCGTACCATTGGCTTTAATATAAATTTGTCACCATGTAGGCCTACCTCAGCGAGAATTTACGTATTTGTTTTTATTCAATTGACTTCCTTTGTTTATTTTTGTTTGTTGGTTCATACTGATGTGTGTTTCTATAGGGTTATTCAGAGGGTGCTATTTTCTTTGGCCGTACATTTTAGTACAAAGCATATCAATGAAAAGTTGTGATGATGAAAAGGAACGAAAAATGCTAAACATATTGAAACATGAGACACTATATACAATTATGATGGGAGACAAGGAAATATTAATCCGGCTTTAGACACGCACTTGACTTGAAATCGCTGGGAATATTTACCCGATACGAGTTCCAGGTGGCTAATCCGAGAAACTAGTGTCTTTGACCTCTTATATCTATCTGTATTTTTTACAACAGAATACATGCCCAAATGCCAGTCACTACCTCATACCATTGGCTTTAATATAAATTTGTTATTATATATCTGTGCGAGAATTTATGTTAATATTCTTATTAAATTGACTTTGTTTGTTTATTTATTGTTTTGCTTCCTACTGATGTTTGTTTTTAGAAGGTTATTAATTTATGTATCCAATTATTATCTTTGTTATAATATGTGCTTGGCTCTTCATTCTTGTCTATTTTCTTCATAACATTTGCAACATATTGATACCTGTTATACCTATATAAATATCTTTATATTAATTTTTATTAATTCTGTATGCAAGAAATGAGATGGATATGTTATAATTTATGTCTTAATTAATTTTGTTTAAATCTAGGTAATAAACAAGTCCGAGTTATGTAATTTTCGTTTATACTTTTATGTAAATCAGTCCCTTCTCACATGGTCAATCCCTTGTGTTTGTTTTCCCAGTAATTTTCTGTAATTAGAGTAATGTTCAACGGCAAATCTAGACTTTTATTTTCATTCTGTTACTTTATGTTTAAGTGTTGGTAACAATGATACTTCTATAGAGCAAAGATAGATTAATGTTAAGCTTTGACTTTATCATATGTGTTTGGTTTGTTCAATTTTTGCTTTTTCAAAACACATTTTCTGCATTTGTAATTTTCCATTTGTTTCATTATTAATTCAGACATTTATTATTAATGTTTTTGGGGGTATGTATATAGAACAATTCGGACAATGATTTGGTTTATTCACATTTATAATATATTTACTTAACACAAATATATGAATGAGTAGAAATAATTTGGTTCATTTACATTTATAAAAGACTTACTTAACACAAAAATATGAATGAGTACAAATTATTTGGTTCATTTACATTTATATTATACTTACTTAACACAAATATGAATGAGTGTACATTATTTAGCATATTTACATATATAATATACTTTATTATTGTCTGTGTTTGTTCGTTGTGCTGTCTTGTGGTTTGCGTTTTCCCTGTTCTTGCTCTGTCTTGAATCGGCCACCCCCAAGAAAATAAAACAAAAAATAATAAAATAGAGTAAAATAGAAAATAAAAATAAAAATAGGAAAAGTGGGGATTGGGCCTGAGCATATACAAACATAAATACAACACAAACATATGAATGTGTAGAAATGATTTAGTGTATTTACATTTATAATATATTTACCTAAACAAAACAAAATTGAGCACAATTTACTATGGTAATTTAGTGGTAGGCGGTCGTGGTGTGTGCCGGGGAAGGGGTGTGGAGGAAGGAGTCCAGGGTTGTGGTGGCCAGTGTGACAGTTGTGACAACCCCTGGAGATACAGTTGGGAATCCCACCGTTGTCAAGGTTGGGGTGACAGAAGGTGGAGGTTGTTGGACCTTCACCACCTGGTGATGCTGTGCCGCCTATGGCACATATATGGTGATATGGCGGTGGTCCCAGCAGGTGGTGATGGGGCGGTGGTCCTTGCAGCTGGTGATGAGGTTTGTGTGGCCGGGAAAGTTGATGGTGGCCTAGTCGGGTCCGGTTGCCACCCACCTGGCATTTGGTAGATGATTGGCGGATAGTTTATGAGGGCAATGTTGGTTGGTGTCGTCTGTACCTGTGACGCTGGTGTCGGCAAACGTGGTGGGGCTGCCTGTGGTGGATGTGTCAGGGTTGGTTGGATGGGAGTAACCCCCGTCACGGCTGTGGTTGTGGCAGGAGATGCTCCCTCGCCAACCATGAAGGGCCTCATACTTTGAAATGCCAAGTGGGTGACTTTTTCCATGAATTGATGCACCACGGCTGTGTCCATATGGAGCATCTTGAATCTGGGTTCGAATCCCCGGACTGCCACATGTGTCTGTTAATTTCATTAATCGATTTTAGGAGTAGAGTTGGTTGGTGGAGAGAACATAATAATTCAATGAATTCAGAGAAGCTCCTTATGGTGAATTCAAGCAGGTTTTTGGGGTTGTGGCCGTGGATGCTGGATTGGACCTCCTCCATCACCAGCTGCGACATTCTGTGTTGCTCCATCATCTGTTTGGAAGTGAAAAACCTTACATAAATTTCACATAAATATTTGTTTAAAATGTTGTTTGTTGATAACAAAATAAATAAAAATAGGGAAACATGAGGACACATTTATATGTATGTTATATAAAAATATATATTCATATAATTATACTGTATATAACAATATGTCTGTCTATGTATCTCTCTCTGTATGTATGTATGTATGTGTTTGTGTGTGCACTGTACAGTATGTATATATATGTATATATATATACTGTATATATATGTGCATATATATATATGTATATATATATATATATATATATATAATATATAATATATATATATATATATATATATATATATATATATATATATATATTATATATATTATATATATATATATATATATTATATATAGTTTGTAAGGCCAGACTGCCTAGTAAGGATCTTGAGGGCTGTGTGGTCTGTGTATCTATGTAGCTCTATGTAGCTCTCTATATATACATATATTGACATTGGACCGAATATTCGCTATGTTTTTCAATATTTGCATCCGCATTTCCATTCATAGCTATCTGCGAATATGCGAATATTTCCACGAAACATATGGAACATATAAAAGTATATAACATATTTTAATTTTAAGTTAACACAAATTAATACATAAAAGTGTAGATGTGCTTTGGGTCCGCTAGAGTGGAATGAAGGAGGACTGAGCAGTGTTCTGTGCTCTCTCTCACTCTCTCTCTCTCTCTCTCTCTCTCTCTCTCTCTATTTCTAAAGTGCCGACGTAACAGACACTATCCTCAACCCCCACCAACACCTTGCAACCTGCATCATCAACATCGGAACAACGTTTAAGGGAAGTGACCACTCCAACATTTTGTACCTTTCGTTTTTGCAAATTCTCCCTCACTAACCCCAAATCATGGCACCGATCAGAATTAAATGCCCCTCCTGTAACAAGAACTACTACAAGGAATGGTATCCGCGTCATGGGTATCCAAATGCCAAGTGTTTTATGTGTTTAACTGGTGAAAACTTTTTGCTCTTGGAGTGCACATTAGAAGCACACAAGGCACAGGTTGACGAACTGAAGCGAGATAATCTCACACTAAAGGAGACTGTAGGTGTACTTTCGCATAAAAATTTCTTACTAAAAGAGCGAGTAAAGGACATAGAGAGTAAGCAAGTCGACGTTGTTAAATATCTTCAAAAAGAAAACCCATCCAATGATCTATATCAGACAGTAGTCAACAGGCGTAACAAGAACAAATCCCAAGGGAATGGGAAAGCGACACCAGGTATCCCTATCAAAAACAGATTTGCTGTTCTCGCCGAAAACAATGAACACGAGGTAACTGACCACGTGAATGGGAATGGGAATGGAAAAGCGACACCAGGTAACCCCATCAAAAACAGATTTGCACACGAGGTAACTGACCACGTGAAAGCAAGATCGAAAGGCAAGAAAACTCCTGACAGGAAAACAACGAAACCATCAAATCACGGAGTCAGCGGGAAGGAGAAACTCACCCTAGTATATGGTGACAGTCTCATGCGAGGTCAAGGAGCTGCCTTTGCCACCAAGAACAGAGGAAAAAGGTCAGTAAAGGTCATTCCAGGCGGTAAAGTCGAACATATCTTGAAAGACATAACTAACTCCGCCATACCAGAGGGCACCTGTGTAGTCGTCAATGTTGGCTCAAATGACTGCTTTGACGGAGGTAAGGCCCCAATTAAGACCATAGAAAAAGATTTTGAGAACCTAATTAAAGTCATGAAAAGGAAGACCACGAAATGTGTGGTAAGCGGCGTCATACCCCGGATTAAAACAAGCTCATACGGACAAAATAGAGCCATAGAAATTAACAACGCAGTCAAGGTCATGTGCGAACAAGAGAAGGTACTGTATGTGGACAATTGGACCATCTTTGTAGGGAACTCGTCCCTGTACAGCGGAGATGGCATTCATTTATCAGAAAAAGGCGTTCAGCACATGAGTGACACCCTAAATCAAGCAACCTATATTGCCCACGAAAACAACGCCAGTCAGGACCGAGAAATAACTATGCTAATAGACTCCTCTGAGTATTGATATCGCTACCCCCGGAAAAGCCCTCCCACAACCCCACCCAATCAAACTCCACCCGCACAGTTAAGAGAAATAAATAACCCCGCCCAACCCTTCCAAGTCCATCACAACCATTTAAACGAAACCGTCAACCCCAATGGCCCACAAGTTGCGAAAACTTACCTACCTGAAACAACCCCACCCAACCCCATCCAAGCCAACCCAACCAACTGAATGAATTTGACAACCCGCCGCGGCTTCAAGTCACAACCCCAAACCCATCCTCACCAATAAGAAAAACAAATCCAGCGCATGCTGAGAGAAATGATATAAAAATAATATCCATAAATGCCTGCTCAATAAGAAACAAAATAGACGAACTCAAATGTCTGTTATTAAATGAGAAAGTTGACGTTATTTGTATAACGGAAACACATCTGAACCTTAAAAATAAAGATCTACTTCATGAATATCACATAGAGCCATATAAATTTGTTCATAAAGACCGTAACAATGGAAAACAAAGAGGGGGGTTGCAATGTACGTTGCAACCTACTTAAACCCAGTCGAGGTGACTCTCCCCGAAAGTAATGCAGAAATAGTGTGCGTCAAAATAAATACAAAAAACATGAACTTAAATATCACTACAGCGTACCGACCACCGAGACAAACTGTTGCCGATGACACAATTTTTTATGAAATACTAGAGAAAACCCTTAATTCCGACGAAACAGTTTTACTAGGTGACTATAACCTCCCCCTAATTGACTGGAATACCCTGACCGGAAAAAATGCTGAGTCACGCCTAATGACAAGCTTCATCCAGGAAATTTTTTTGACTCCACACGTAAAACAGCCGACGCGAGACAGGAATATATTAGACCTCGTAATCACTACCCAAGAAAATTTATTATCAAACCTGGATGTAGGTGAACATCTGGCAACGTCCGATCATAAAATCTTAAGAATCAACGTTATAAGCAAATATTCCTCAGTAAAAACAACAGGAATGGTTTCGGACTTCAAAAACGCAAATTATGACGGACTTAAGGAATCGCTATCAAACATACACTCAAACCTCATAAATATAAACGATGTAAATGAACTATGGGGACATTTTAAGTCTACAATTACAGAAGCGCATAAACAATTTGTACCCATGAAACCAAAACGTAATACGAAATCAAGTATGCCCCCTTGGTACAGTAGAGACATTGGCAAGGCAATAAGGAAAAGGAATCAACTCCACAAACTTGTAAAAATTAACACAAACACTGAAGTAATTAAAAACTTGTACAAAAATAGTAGAAGGGAAGTGAAAAAAATAATTAGGGCGAACAAACAAAATTACGAAATGACTATTGCCAGAGAAAGTGCCACAAACCCCCAAAAATTCTACAGTTACGTAAACAAAAATAAACAGATCAAAAGCGGAATCGGACCGCTAATAGAAGATGGCCAGACAATAACAGGTGACACAAACACGGCAAATCTGCTCAACAAATATTTTGGCTCAGTTTTCACAGAAGAAATTATCGATCATACCCTTGAAAATAACACCTCAACTCATGTGATAGGAGATTTCACCATCAGTGTTACCGAAGTACAAAGCAAATTGAGTAATTTAAATGTAAATAAGACCCCGGGACCCGACATGCTCCACCCGAAAATAATTAAGAATGTCAAGGACGAAATAGCAAAACCCCTGACACAACTATTTAACTTATCTCTACTACAGGGGATTGTACCGAGTGATTGGAAAGATGCGAACATTACGCCGATATACAAGAAGGGTAGCAAGGCCAAAGCGAGTAATTACAGACCAATTAGCCTAACTTCAATTGTAGGAAAAATCATGGAAAAAATCATTAGAGATAAGATAGTAGATTACCTCGAATCAAACAACCTAATCAAAAATAGTCAACACGGCTTTAGATCAAATAAGTCATGCCTAACAAATTTGATTGAATTTTATAACAAACTATTCACATATAACGACTTGACGAAATCACTAGATATAATCTTCTTGGACTTTCAAAAAGCTTTCGACAAGGTGCCTCACCGAAAACTATTGGCTAAACTGGAGAGGATAGGTATCAAAGGTGAAATTCATTCTTGGATAAAAAATTGGCTTACAGACAGAAGACAGAGAGTGGTGATAAATGGAGTGGAATCGGAGTGGGAGCCTGTCACTAGTGGAGTTCCACAGGGTTCAGTCCTTGGACCGGTCCTGTTTCTCATTTACATTAACGATATCGATGTAGGGGTAAACAACACCATTTCCAAATTCGCCGACGATACAAAAATAGGAAATACAGTCCTGAACGAAGATGATAGAAATGCGTTGCAATCTGATTTAAACAAGATATCAGAGTGGTCGAAAAAATGGCAGATGCCCTTCAATGTCGATAAATGTCAGGTGCTGCAGGTTGGTAGCAGAAATATGAAATACAAATACGAAATGAATGGCAAACAAATAAAAACCGCAACGGTAGTAAAAGACATAGGGGTACTAATATCTGAAAACCTAAAAACTTCCGACCAATGTATAGCAGCTGCAAATAAGGCAAACATAGCATTGGGCTTTATTAAACGAAAATTTACATATAAACATGAAAACGTAATAGTGCCACTGTTCAAAAGTATGGTGAGGCCCCACCTTGAATATGGTGTGCAGTTCTGGTCACCTTATCTGATCAAGGACATTGTAAGACTCGAGTCAGTACAGCGTTAGAGCGACGAAGATGATACCCTCATTAAGAAATAAACCATATGAAGAAAGACTTAAACGATTGAACCTGTTCTCATTAAAAAAGAGGAGGTTGAGGGGTCAGCTTATTAAGTGCTTTAAGATACTAAAAGGTTTCGACAAAGTCGATGTAAATGCACTATTCACATTAAACAATACTAATCAAACTCGCGGAAATGGAATGAAATTAAAAACCAAAAAGGCAAACCTAGATGTCACAAAGAGTTTCTTCACCTACAGTGTGGCGACAGAGTGGAATAAACTACCAGCGAGAGTGGTGGAGAGCGACACAATAAACGCTTTCAAGGGAAGGCTTGACCTCTATCTGCAGAGGGCTGGGGTGAAATGAAAAAAAAAAAAAAAATAATGTATGTATATGTATGTGTGTGCACTGTACAGTATGTATATATATACTGTATATATATGTATGTATGTGTGTATGTATGTATGTGTATATGTGTATATGTGTGTACCGGTGTATATATGTGTATGTATGTATGCATGTGTATATGTATGTATATGTGTATATATGTATGTATATGTATGTATGTGTATATGTATATATGTGTATATGTATGTATGTGTATGTGTATATGTGCTAATATGCATATATAGTTTGTAAGGCCAGACTGCCTAGTAAGGACCTTGAGGTCTGTGTGGTCTGTGTATCTATGTAGCTCTATGTAGCTCTCTCTCTCTCTCTCTCTCTCTCTCTCTCTCTCTCTCTCTCTCTCTCATAATTTCATTCCCCATACCGTTGACAAGTTTTCTCTTAGTAATGTTTAACACCTTACGAGCGGCCTATGCGGTTTATTTATATGTACCGCCCAGCGGGGTGTTTTTAGCCAAAATAGGGCTGTTTACGTGATCATTTTCATGCCTAAATAAGACCCAGAACGTAAAACAAGTATCTATCCCTGAAAGGGCATAAACAGAGCTTTCGAATGACACCATAACGATCCTTTTATGATGGCTAGTTTTCTTGCAATAACCGTGCAACGCGAGTGCAAAAAGCATGTAATTAGCCACTTTCCCGATACAATTCCTTATATAGCGAGTGAGAGAGGGAGGAGGGAGCTGGGATTCGTGTCAGTATGTTCGCCGCGGTGGTCTGGAGCAGTCATACGCTCGCTACTCTCCTGCCACCACTTGTCTCTCTCTCTCAGCAACATTACGTGCTGAAATTGCCACTCGACCTATGTCGAGCGCCACACATAGTCCAGCTTTATTAAATACGACTTATGTGGTGAGCCGCTAATTAAGGGTTAAGGGGGGATGGGCGAATATATTTACTCATTTATATATCTTTCTATCATATATTCGTTTCCTCCTTAGACTTCCATCAAGCTTTAAAACAAATATGACCGTGTACTTTCATCACTGCTGCCACTTTCTGAAGAGTTCACCTTCTCTTTATTCCCCTTTTTGTTTAGCCAAAGATTAATCCAACGTGCTGAAGAAGCCAGGAGCACGGTCACCGCGATGGAGTGTGAAAACCTACTAATGCAGTGAGTTACAGATGATTAAGCGACTGTGTTGTCATTTACAGTCCTGCTACTCCAGACTACACCAAACCTCTCCGTCTGTACACCGATGTATCTCAATACGGCATCGGAGCCGTTCTCGGTCAAACCAGAGACGGACATGAACATATCATTGCATGCGCCAGTCGAACCTCCAACCCTGACAAAACCAGTTACCCTGTCACCAAAAGAGAGTGTCTAGGAATCATTTGAGCCCTCCAGTATTTTAAAGCTTATCTAGCAAGAGTAAAAGTCACCATCATTACTGACCACCAAGCCCTTCAGTGGCTCCGTAATTCAGAAACTAAGAACACGTTAACCGTCAGATGGGGAGAATCCATTGAAGAGTTCAATTTCGAAATACCGTATTGACCTGGAAAATTACACACTAATGCTGACGCCCTTTCTAGGATCCCCCTAAATTCAACCTCCCCTGACCCCCCCAGATCACGAAACTAGTCCCATTCTAGCCATTCACCACCAAAGTTCCACTGATCATGAGCAACAGCACCTCTTGCAACAATTCCAACAACAACAAAAACCTGAGTGGATAACAGACACATTTTCTCACAATTTCAACGAAAAGGAGACAATCTATATACCCCAGAAGGACAAGTTGTCCTGAGCCCCTCTACCGCTTTCACAACCATGCAATCCCTTTCACTTCCATAACGGCATTTATTTAGTCCAGCGTAAACTAACCTCCACCTTCCAACAAGTCTATTGGAGTCCATCCCCCCGCATAACAGCAAAAAAAGTAACAGAAGCATGCAGAGCATGTGCCCTAGGTAAAGATCGCACCTGCACCCTTGGCCCTTCCAGCAAATTCATCGCCTCCAAACCTTGGGAATTACTTGCCATAAATGTAATGGGGCCCCTCAAGGGAGTAAAAGGTTTCAAATATATCATCACATTTGTTGACACCTATTCTAAATATGTAATCGCTTGCCCAGCCAAAGACCACACTACTTTCTCCGTAGCCGAAGCTATGCTCCAGCACATATTTCCCTATTTCGGCCTTCCCGAAGCCATTCATTCTGATAACGCCCCCGAATTCACAGGACACATCCGGACTCAGATATCTCAAATGTGTGGATTCAAAATCAGTCATTCCTCTTCTTACTGGCCCCAAGGCAACTCTATCTGCGAAAGCAGCCACCGTACCATTGCAAATCAAATCAGGACTCGCTTACAACAGATGAACACCACTGATTGGCCTAGTCAAATCAAAATAGTACAATTGGGAATAAATACTTGCCCACACCAAGACGGGATTTCCCCACACGAACGAGTTTTTTTAGTTCTCCCCCTCCTACTCCCCTTACGTTACCTGTCTGTCCCATACGAGCCCTCCTCAAATTTCGACCAGTCTCTTGTCCATTTAAAAAAACGCCTCCGACAGTTACAATACTTGCAAGATCTCAATCCTGACGAGACCCCAAAAATCAGTCCTCACAACATTGGCGATTTAGTGATGGTCACTAGCCTTCTACCTTCTAAGCTTAGGCCAAGATACAAGGGCCCCTTTGAAGTCCTCATCATTCCAAATTGTTACCAGGTCACAATAAATTACTACAGGGAATCATGCACATACAGAAATTGATATGTACGCTGGTTCCAACCCATTGATGAAAATATAACCATGCTTGCTGACCCAGATAATAATAATCCATGCCTTGTAACTAATGTCCAGAACCTAAGATCAACATAATCATTGCCTCCCCAATTTCCCTCCTTCATACCTCCCCCAGTGCTACCAAAAACATCCCTTCCAACTTTGGACAACTTACCCACAACGTTTCCCTCTCTTTCCCCCCCTCAAATATCATTTAAATCACCCCAACACCCTCATACCACTCACACGAACCATCTCCGCCCCCCCCCCCCCCCCCCCCCCCCCCCTCCCAAACCACCACCAAAAAAAAAACTGCCACTCAGTCACATCCTACTCTGTTACGCACCCCTACTTCCTCTCTTCCTCCTGAATCATCCGAAGTCGATATTGCCATGTCGTCTCCCTCACCTTCTACTCAACCCACTTCACCAACTTTCTCTCGGATCCCCTCCTCCGACTCAGACACTAGTTCTACTAAAGCCCAATTACCCTCAAGAATACCGCAACCAATTGCTAAATCTACCAAACCTTCCACTTCCAACCAAACGTTGCCCACATTAATAAATATACCAAAATGTTCTCACAAAACTTGTACCTCTACCATCCCCTCTAATCCACTCACCTTCAACAAATGTCAGCAAACTTCTCACATCCTCTAAAACACCAAAATCCCCCAAAACCCCCATTTCAATCTCTCGCCCAAACAAGTCTAAACCTTCCTTTGCTTTAAATCACCCTATTTTACATCATCTGTGCAGACGATCAGGTCGACAGGTGACCCAGACGAAATGGTGGACACGAGCACCCTTCCCCACCACAACAAAAAAGAAGGCCTCCACCAGCAGCCATCATGCATTTGCCACACCCAGCCCCAAGGCACCTACCACACCCAGCCACCCTCCAGCCACACATGTCACCACCACCACCACCAAACCGCCGACCACGCCCTCACACCTACCCGCAATCTGCTCTCACCTCACCAACTCTCCTGGTCAACCTTGTGACCCCACAGCCTACAAACCCCTCCCAACTCTACAGGAGGGTACCGACAGCAGCAAGTCTCCCTCCTCAGTCAGTCCATACCTGGACAGCCACCCAGCAACATCCTCTGATCCAGACCTTACCACCGCCACCATGAAGATATACAGGCTATCAATTTCTCAAGGCCACCAGGAGCAGGAAATCAAAACCACCTTACAGCTAGTCCATCTGGCTAAAACATCTTATAGTCCTCTTCACCTCACCATCCACTACGAGTTAGATGCCCCCCACAACGTAGCAGCCCTCGTTTGGTGCCGCTTCTTAAAGGGCCTCACACCATATGTTTCTATGAAAACTCATCAAACCTACCTTAGTCAACCTCGAGGAAGAGAATTGTTATGGACGATGATGGTGAGATGAGAGGGCGAAAGGAAGAGGAATTCAACACCGTAAATAACCCATCCATAACTGCAGAAGAGCCCCAACCTTAACCTGTAGGATTGCCTCCATTACCAAAAGGAGAAGAACAAAGTCTCAGTCTACCCAAAAATCTAGGAATCACCCACACCAGTCACCCCTACAACAAGCAGAGAGAAAACGAGGGTCACCCGAATCCTTAGGATACGTATCTTACCACGGCCCGGCCCCCCTCATTAACTCCTTCAGACATATTATGTTTCAATAAGTCCGAGGAGGCGGGAGCCCCGGGATCATTGCCACTGCCCCGCACTATACTCACAACAACACTGCGGCCGTTAGAATTATCGGAGGTGAATGAGGTTGCCACCAACGGTTTTATCGTAAGGTAACTTATCGGACTTACTGAGCTCCATATGACGCTAGTGTGTCATATAACTTATTATAGAGGTATGGAGATAAGTCCATATGACGCGATCGCGTCATATGAGTTTTTGGTTCACTCTCCCATATGACGCGATCGCTTCATATATGTCGCAAGGAGTTAAGGATACCCAGGGGAGATATACAAAATTACCGCTCTCCTCAAAGGGTCAGAATCCACAACAAGAACCAGATTTAAATTACGACGCAGCATATTTTATGGAATTAACACACAAACCGCCTCAATTTCCGTCTAGTTACCCAGACGGAAAGAACTATCCTTACCACTACGAAGAGATGCAACAAACAGAAGATTCCATCTAATAACCAGAACATTACAGAGAAGCCTCCCCAGACCAAGAACCTGTGAAAACTGTAAATAATTTACTATGTACCTATACAAGCCTCCTAAGACCTACTTTTAAAATAAATAAATAAAGCATACCATTCCCCGTACAACCATGTACATATTATATTTTTAAGACTTTGCATAACCGAGCAATAATTAAAAAACTAAAATGTTCATGCCTCTACTGTTCCGAAATCTATCAGCTTTGTCACTATCTGAAATGTGTAATACTACCTGACCAAAAACAGGATAAAGTTAGGCAAAGTTGATTCACTGTCTGATACGGATCTGTCTGTATCTGGATTATACGTGACCCCGTCAACTTCGAGAATACTTCCGTAGGGGTTAGCCTAACTCCCCTTAAAAAGTATCTGCAGGCTGAGTGTGTTGGTTGTATGTTGGCCAAGAAGGAGTGTAGTAGACAAGCTAGAAGTGTCCTTTCTAGTAGTGCGAGTGTAGGACATGTCCCCCTGATGCAAACAGGAAGACGGACACCTCAACTAGTCACCACGTGTGACCAGATCTCTCAAGGCTGTTTCCTCCTATACTCCAAACTAAATTAAGTGCTTCTTGTTCAATCTTATGAGAGTGTTGATTATTGCAAAGTGATGATAGGATATGATACGTGTTCTATGTTAATGTAAACCGCCGAGATTAACTATTCTTGTCTTCTAGCAATCGTTGCTCGTATTGAGAGAACATACAAACTCTGTCTTGGGATTGATATATCGAGATACTTTGTAATATAGATTCCTATATTACCTTTAAGGTTTATAGATATATTCGTTCGGAAATAATAATGTGAATGCCTAGCAGATCTTGTTCTATGTTTAACTCCTTCAGACTCGTATGACGCTACCGCGTCATATGACAGGGTGAACCAAAAACTCATATGATGCTACCGTGTCGTATGGACTTATCTTCATAATTCTAGAAATAAGTTATATGACGCTCTAGCGTCATATGGAGCTCAGTAAGTCCGGTAAGTTAGATGAAGATCTGTCGATTGGTGGCAACCCCAAGTTTCTCTGACGTTTCTAGCGGTTCGCCAGTGTGGTTTTGACTGTTGTGGGGTACATTGGCAATAATACCGGGCTCCCGCCTCCTCGGACTTATTGGAACATAATATGGCTGAAGGGGTTAAGTATTATTAGATGGGTACGTAATTGCGTATAAGTGTACACAGAGAGTGTTAATTTATTTTGTCTCTTAGTCAGACCGATTTACTGTATATCCATGCTTCCTGACTTTAACCTTAGATTAAGCATTATTTGAATTCCTTATTAAATTCTATTTATACCTCGTTTGCGTAAATATTTATATGACGAGACTTCAGCCTCTCACACGGGGTAATATTAATTAATCTCAGTTCCCTGAACTAATATTCCAAATTGTGACTGTATAGGTTAATAGCGATTTATATCATCTATATGTTGCACTAACTTTCAAGTTATTTATATCTCGGCTGATATTTTAATTTATATATCTTATCCTCACTGAATACGTGTGACCTCAGTACTATTCACCTACCTCATTCACGCGTTACCTCGCGTTACTTTAGCTCAGGATATCAGCTTTTATTTTTGAGACTAACCTCTCTGTGTTTATATTTACTTGAATGTATATTCATCATCAAACAATTATTTATGTTATTATATATTGAGAGTAACTTTTATTCTTGTACCTCTATGCCTCAAGAATAGTGATCCTTATTCCATATTTGTCTCTGAGCTTATTTCTATATAAGTAAGGCTCAGACTCCAGTCATATGTGTTTGTAGCCTAGCTATAGATGAAAATTAACTTGTGAACCGCAAATTGTGTATTCTGTGACATTGGTGGAGATTGATTGATTTAAAAGTTTAATATATCACTGTCAGCTGTGTTCCCGTTGATTACTCAGAGTTCTAAGTTTTCCTATATTGGTAAAAAACGAACCAATATCAAACGCACTAAAAAATAATAGTGTCACATAACAGGGAGTATGGGTGACATTTATTTTAGCTTGAAGGAAGTCTGGAAAGATGTTTTTGTTAGCATATGCCGCCCTATGGGATACAAAAATATACATTACTCGAAAATAAGAGAAGCCAGACAAATGCTCAATAATTATTATTATAATACTTGAACAATATCATAATAACTCACAGGACGTCGAGTGGACACCACAGAAAACAAAATATACACATTATGTTCACGGATTAATCTAACGAAATCAATATTGTCATGTCAAGTGGGAGAATGATGGTAGACGTAGATAAACAAAATGCATGCACGTACACACATATATTTGGATGGACTTAACACACACAAACACACACACTTGACCTTACTTGAATATAGTGGTCACGTTCATATTAGACCCTAAAATCGAGAAACAGAGAGACAGACAGATAGGCAGACAGAGTGACTGACTGACTGACAGTGAAAGAGAGAACAAAATAATGCTCTTGCTATTTCCTCTCATAAGTATCTATATAAGTAATCGCTTAAAATACAACCTATGTCCTATGTCCTATTAGTAGTCAACATGCAGGTCAATATGTTTAATTTATTATGGCGAGCTTTAAACTTTTTTTAGTAAATAAAGATTGATCTTTAGAAAATGTAGGGGTTTCAACTATTGCAAATATGTATATGACTTTTGCAGAAGCTTCCAAAACTATAAATTCATCAAAATATAGTGAACAAAAAAGACAGCTTCCTCATGCGGTTATTCTTCGAATTTCCGTTATATTGTCCTTTTCTTCCATTGTCTCTAACCCTTAATTAGCGGCTCACCACATAAGTCGTATTTAATAAAGCTGGACTATGTGGCGGCGCTCGACATAGGTCGAGTGGCAATTTCAGCAGGTAATGTTGCTGAGAGAGAGAGACAAGTGGTGGCAGGAGACTAGCGAGCGTATGACTGCTCCAGACCACCGCGGCGAACCTACTGACACGAATCTCAGCTCCCTCCTCCCTCTCTCACTCGCTACATACTGAATTATATGGGGAAAGTACCGAATTACATGCTTTTTGCACTCGCGTTGTACGGTTATTGCAAGAAAACTAGCCATCATAAAAGGATCATTATGGTGTCATTCGAAAGCTCTGTTTATGCCCTTTCAGGGATAGGTACTTGTTTTACGTTCTGGGTCTTATTTAGGCATGAAAATGATCACATAAACAGCCCTATTTTGGCTAAAAACACCCCGCTGTGCGGTACATATAAATAAACCGCATAGGCCGCTCGTAAGGTGCTAAATATGGGATGAATCATTCATCAGTGTATGTTAAGGCCGGATCACCTCGATGGAGTCATATGGTCTGTATGGCTTGTGTATCTATGTAACTATTCTATTTCAGTAAACCTCGGGGTAATGCGACCTTCTTTATCGTGTAGGTCTTTTAGATTGCCGTCTCGCCTAAAATCAGAATTGAAGGTTTGGAATAAGCCTGCCAAAGTAGGGGGTACAGAGTAGGGATGTGCTCTTGTGCTGCATGGAGGAAGACATCCCTGTGAATGCTGTTGAATGCGTTCCACCACATGTCTATCTTTAGAAGCACTCGTTTAACCAGGGCTTGGCTGAGGTAAGTGCGGTATGCATGTACAGCAGCTTGACACCCCTCTGGCGTTCCAAAACCTAGTTGAACTGGTCTTAAGTGTTGACCTAGGCCATTCAAAAGCGGTTTCAAACCCACCTTTGTGGCAAGGCGGCGGAAGGTGCTCCCTACTGCTATTGGGCGCACACTGCCATCTTTTTTGGCCAGTGCACAGAGTGATGCCCCCAAGAATGGGGGTTTGGCACAGTCGGTTACTTCCCATCTTAAAACCATGTTGATAAATTTGGTGAGGGTTTCCATGAGTGCCTCCCCAGCTGCTCCTGATCCCTGACCCAAGAGGCCTTTGAGGTGGGTGGGTCGGATCCCATCTGGGCCTGCAACTGAACCTGCTGGAAACAAAGTCACTGTGGCAACCACCTGCTCCTTCGTGACAACTAAAGGTTGTGGCATCTGACCATATGGGGCTGGGGGGAGGCTTAAGTCCAGAGGTGAAGATAGGGGTTTTCCTCGTAGGGCTTCGACAGCTTGGGTGCCATGGCCAGCAAAACCTTCTGAAGAAGACAGTCTGATGGTCCCTTTGATATCACTATCAGCCAGCTTCGCTGCGACTCTTTTGTAGCTGTTCAGCCTCTTCCTCTTCCTTGTCCTGTTGTTTCTGGGCCCTATTCGGTTGCTTATCAGGGGGGTCTACCAGCCTGTTTGCATCCATATACTGTGCTACTTAACGTTTCACTCTGGTGGCTAATGAAAAATAAAGATGGTCTTGTATGTTGGTTCTGGGTGGTTTTCGGAGGGGTCTATGAGAGAAACCAAGGAGGCGTGCCCATGCGAGGGGTGTCTTGAGCTCTAGGGCCTGCTTTATGATGGTTGTAAGGGCCTCCACTACTTGGATTCTGGCTCATTACGGTACCCGTGCAAGGAACCTGATCCGCGCTTTGCATTTGGTCACAAACAGATCAATGAACAGGTCTAAGACAGCCGGAACATTCTCGCAACACCTTTCTTGCTCTGATTTGTCCACAGATAAAACACTTGGTATCTGCTAGACCATAGTTCTCCAAGATTATCCGTTCCTCTGCCTCTAACAAGCCGACCTCCTGATTAGCCTGGTTTTCCAGTGGAGCTTTCACCTCTGCCATGTCTCCCTTGTTTCAGAGACCTCGGGAAATATCTCCTGGCATATATGTAGATTACTGTTGTTATTAATGTAACATTTATTGTATGCTTAACATTCCCATATCTTAATTAAACTTTTTGGTGGGTTCATACACGCAATTGGCCTGTTTCTCCTAAAGCTAAGTGGTTAAATGTATAAATCCTCGGCATTGGGCACCGGTACAACTAAAAGATCCTAATAATTAAAAGGAAACACGTCAATTATATCATATGATTAAATTGGTGACTCCATCTTTATGCTTGAGTAATAATAAATTGCTTAGTATAGGCTTCTTTTAATGCCGTCAAAACTAAGATAGGGAGAGAGAAAGAGAGCGAGCGAGAGCCAGGATCTGAGTGAGTGAGTGAATCTAGGACACAATTATGGAAAAATGTTTAAATTGGACAAAATGCTGAGAGAGAGAGAGAGAGAGAGAGAGAGAGAGAGAGAGAGAGAGAGAGAGAGAGACAGACAGACAGAGCGAGAGAGAGAGAGAGGGTGGTGGAAAGAGAGTGGAAGCGAGAGGGAGAGGGAGCTGGCTTAGTTGGGGTATTAAATAATGTTGGAGAAAAACAAAATAAAAATAAACAAAAAGAGCAATATGTGATGATACCATACGGTAGTTGAAAGTTGATGGAAAGATGTTCAAGATAAAAAGTAGCGATCTGTACGGATTTACGTAATGTTGTATGTGTTTATAAGGAGAGCATAATAAACTATCCATATTGAAGTGGATCTGACAGAGTATTATGCGGTCTTTAAATATTTGGCACAGAACTGTAGGAGTGTAATTCGCATATCCATAGTAACACATAAGCATACACACTTGTGACTTTATATACAGTACACGCACTCAGTTACAGCCTATGGGATACACAAACATTGAACACCCGTTATAGTGAGGGTCCGATATAAAGGGCTCTAACCTGGCACCTCAGCAAACAAACAGAAGTTGGCCTACAAGGTTATTATTGTGATGTACTGTAGACACTGAATACAAATGTATGATAAAGAGAGAGAGAGAGTGAGAACGAGTAGAGAACGAGTGAACACAACACTTTGGAACATGAATATTCAATCAAGGCTATTTTAACAAAATAGTAGCGTAACTTCATAGGAGCAATGTATTGAATACTAATAATTCAACCAGAAAACGCTCACCGAAATGCATGCGCTTAAAGTCTGTTCATATACATATGAATATATGATTTGAATTTAAAAAAGAGGCTGGAATTCAATAGACTTCTTAATTCTACGAGACTTCTGAATACTGGACCAAAATTTAATTTATCCTAGACTCTTGACTTGAGTGGACAACTTTATATCCCGCCTCTTGGCCATAACATTGAGACCGGAGTCACATCGTTTTATACTCAACTTTGGAAATTGAGAATTCAGCTTCACACCTTTTAACCATACCAATATGCAAGCTCCACATTCTATGAAGAGATACACTTAAACCCTCCCCCCCCCCGGAGCCCCCCTGCTAAGGACAGTGTCGGGTACCGGGCGATTTGGCCGAAAAACGTCTAGGCCTAGGCTACCGTATCTTTGTTATTTTAACTGCTAGATATTTCCCACGCATCTCTAAACGTAGTGCGGTTTTCAGTCTGTAGACTGGCGTTGAGTAGAGCTCTGTAAGTCAACTGGTTCAGTTGTGATGACGATTTCAGTGGAGCGAATTTTGCCGCGATGTTGACAATATCGGAGCTTTTCAGACACTAATTTCGTCATACGTCACAACAACAACATTGATCCGACGTCTCCTTCTTGTTTTCGGAGGTGCGGTGACGCAATGACCGGCTTTGTTTACATGCATCGGACGCACGGCGTTCAGACCAAGTTGAATAGGCTTTCAAGCTTACTGCCTGGTATAAGGACACCCGGGGGCCTACCCAACTGCCTCGGTGTCCTTGTAACAGGACAGCCGGGCTGGAAGTGTTAATTACCATTCGCGAGTTTTAACAAAATAAATAAATCTAAATATCATGACACATATCAAGAATCATAGACAGACCATTATATCCATGGATACTTTAGTGGACACACACACACACAGACACACACACACACATTACACATTATTTATGATGTTAGTAGCGCATTTGTACAGTCAAGAGCATAACAATCAACGCACCTATTTGAATCAGTATCGAACGCACACGAGATCATTCATTGTTTATTTATAATAGCCCAGATGCTTCAAAACTTGGCTTTAAACGTTCTAAGACTTGAATTGGTGTAATTTTGAATATGGTGACGGTTAAACATTATAGGACATAATTGACGGCGCTATGTGAATCCTTGAACTGCTTGAGGGGAGGTGGTTGTTTTGTTCTGGTCCTATTTGGTCCTCATGTTTAGCCTCATTAGTTTTGCAATTTTATTACGCTCGCCCTAATAGTTTGGCTATTCTAAACCCCTTCGCTCCATATATTTGGCAATTTCAAGACATTATTTGTCATTTAAAGTGTTGATTTATTCCTGGCGAACGATAGTGAGCCTCCAATTTAGGAAGAACCAGCCTACGGCTGCGACATGCACATTATTATCTCGAATGGGGAGGGAGGGGTTCTCAGGGGTGTTTTCTTTAAGCTTGATGGAGGTCTAGGGAGGGGAAAATATCTCTCCTTAATTGATCTACTACACCAGACTATAGTCGGGAGGGTGGTTAACATTTTGTGTAAATGGATCAGATAGAGTACCTAGCACTCGTCTTGCAACACAATCCACTCTTACTCTGTATAACTCTCCAACCCAAGAGTGAAACATTATTCCCAATCTTGCTTCTATTCAACAGCTGCGCTCTGTAACCCTGTCACTGAATCCATCTTTTACTCACCCTATTGCTTCAAACTCTGTGTGTTCAGGTATTTTGGCTCGAAGATTCCTTTATTTTGGTGTTGTCACTCTCTCAACTCTGGGGGAAACACTCGTCACAGACAGGTTTGCCTTTTGTCTCTCATATCCACATAGAAAAACAAAAAAATGCCAGATTAATTATTCTTGACTCACCCTTGAAACAATATGATATACTGTACAATCACGAGCATAAATACTGCAACATCAACCAGATAAAGTTAGCCCCTTCGTCTCCAAAAGTATTGCTAAAAAATGTTTATTAAAACTCACAATTATTTCTTTATTTCATTCTAGTTACCGTCAGATGATTTTATTCAGCTTAGTATAAACCTCTCGTGATGAAGGAGTTGACGTTATCTGGTTGATGGCGCAGCATTTATGCTCGTGATTGTACAAGGTATCAACATCTAAGTCTCTCTGTCCTCTCTTTTTTTTTTTTTTTTTTTATGTGAGTGAGGGAGGCAAAAGACAGAACAGCCTGTAGCGAGTGCCTCCCCCATAGTTGAAAGAGTGACAGGGCCAAAATCAAGGGACGTTCGAGCCAAAATGCCTGGACATACGGAGTTTGAAGCAATTTAAGTCATTGGAGGAGGGAAACACAGATTCTGGGAGAGAGTTCCAGAGCTCAGTTGTTGAATAGAAGAAAGTTTGAGAGTAACGTTTCACTCTTGGGTTGGAGAGTTGCGCAGAGTAGGGGTGGGATGGAGTTGCAAGACGGGTACCACGTGCCCTACGTGGAGGAGGTGGTAGGCTATACACTGGGAAAGCTCTGAGGAACACTGATGTTTATAGTAGCGATAGAATAGCGAGAGAGATGCAACATTGCGGCGGAGAGAGAGAGATTGCAGAGAGTTGGTGAGTGGACGGGAGTTAATGATACGAAAGGCCTTCCTTTCAACTTTGTCTAGGAGAGCGGTGTAAGAAGAACCTCCCCACACATGTGAACAATACTCAATACAAGGATGCACTGTGCCCCTGTACAAAGCAAGAAGCTGTGCAGGGGTAAAGAACCCTCTGAGGCGGTTGAGCACACCCAGCTTTTGGGAGGCTGCCTTAGCAAGACTGGTAATATGGTCCTTCCATATGAGAGCAGAAGAAAAAGAGACACCAAGAATATTGAGAGAAGATGAAGGATTAATTTTTGTATGTTGAAGAATAAGGGATAGTCCGCTGGGAGTTCTGGACGGGTAGATAGATGGAGAAATTGGGTTTTGGAAGCATTAAAGGTAACAAGGTTTTCTCTGCCCCAATTGGAAATAGTAATTAGATTGGAATTTAAGTGTTCTATGGCTTCATTACGTTTGTCTTTGAGGGATTGCTGGCTGGGGCTTTCTGGAAAACTAATTGAGCAGTGTGAGGTTGAGTCATCTGCGTATGAATGGATGGGACTGGAGGTACAGTTGAGAAGATCATTTATGAAAATTAGAAAGAGAATATGAGATAGTGAGCCCTGAGGAACACTGGAGTTGATAGGGTGAGGAAGTGAGCGATGGCCATCCACAACCGCAGCTATGGAACGGCCGGAAAGGACATTAGAGACAAAGGCACAGATGGAGGGATAGAAACTGAAGGAGGGTAGTTTAAACATTAAAGATTTGTGCTAGACTCTATCGAAGGCCTTCGATATGTCTAGTGCAATAGAAAAAATCTCACCGAAGTCCCGAAAGTTGGATGACTAAGAGTTAGTAAGATATGAAAAAAGATCACCAGTAGAGCAACCCTTAAGGAAGCCATACTGGCAATCTGAGAGCAGATTACGAAACAAAAATGCTTAAGAATTTTGGAAGCAAGAATAATTTCAAAAACTTTACAAATACAAGAGATGAGAGCAATTGGACGAAAGTTGGAGGGTTGAGAGCGGTCACCCTTCTTTGGGACAGGATGAATGAGAGCACACTTCCAGCATGAAGGGAAGACGTTAGAGGATAGACAGAGACAAAAGAGTTTGCCTAGGCAGGGAGTCAGCACGGAAGCACAGTTTTTTAGTACAACAGGAGGAACACCGTCCGGACCGTACGCCTTCTTAGTATTAAGCCCAGAGAGGGTAGAAAGTACATATTTATAAGAGATTTGGATATTAGGCATAAGTAGTAGAGAGGAGGGTGGAGAGGAAGGAATAGCACCGTAATCATCCAAGGTGGAGTTTCTAGCAAAAGTTTGAGCGAAGAGTTCAGCTTTGTCAGAGGAAGAAGTGATAGTTGTGTCATCAGAGTGGAAAAGGGAGGGAAAGACAACGAAAAAAAATGGAGAGGTTTTTGGCTAGATGCCAGAGAGCTTGGGAAGAGCTAGAGTTGGATAGTTCAGTGCATTCATTATTGATGAAGGAGTGTTTGGCAAGTCGAAGAACAGATTTGGCTTGATTCCCAGCAGAAAGATAGGAAGAATGAGATTCTTGAGTTTTAAGGCGTTGGTACCGTTTGAATGCTTCCTCCTTATTGCGGACAGCAGTAGAACAGGTGTGAGTAAACCAAGATTTGTTTGCATTAGACTGAGAGAAAGCGAATGGAATGTATGCTTCCATGCCCGATAGGATTGCATTCAGCACTCTCCGAGGGTCCCCGGCCAAGGAAACAGAAATCATTCCATGGGAAATCAAAGAAGTACTGCCGGAGAGCCTCCCAGTCGGCAGCGCCAAAGTGCAACAAGCGCCGCCGGCTAGGAGGATCGGGTGGCCGTACTGGAGAGATAGGACAGGTGACAGAGATAAGTTTATGGTCGGAGGAGCCCAAAGGAGAGAAAAGATCGACAGTATAAGAAGAAGGGTTAGAAGTTAGAAACAAGTCAAGAATGTTGGGCCGATCTCCGAGGCGATCCGGGATACGGGTGGGATGCTGAACTAACTGCTCTAGGTCATTTAGGATAGAAAAGACGTAGGCTTGTTCACCAGGTTGGTCAGTAGTGTGAGAGGAGAGCCATTGGCGGTGGTGAACGTTGAAATCTCCTAGGATGGAGATTTCTGAGAAAGAAGAAACAGATAGAATATGTTCCACTGTAGAGTTTAAATAGTCAAAGAATTTGGGAAAGTCGGTCGAGTTAGGGGAAAGATAGACAGCACATAAACATTTAGTAAGAGAATGACAGGAAAGTTTGAGCCATATAGCTGATAATTCAGAGGAGTCGCAATCGGGAACACGAGAGCAAGTGAGTTTGTTGTGCACATATGCACAACATCAGCCTTTGGCTTTGAAACTAGCATAGAGAAAGTAGGAGGATACAGAGAAGGGGCTGCTGGAAGATGCTACAGACACCCGAGTTTCGGTGAGGAAAAGAAGATCAGGTTTTTAGGGGGAGAGATGGTGTTCAAAAGAGTGAAAATTAGAGGAAAGTCTGTGAATGTTGCAGAAGTTAATGGAAAGAGTAGCAGGCCGAGGTCCAGGTAATTGTGTGGGGTTGTCAGGGGAAGGTCGGGCGGGTGTGGGGGCATTTATGGTCCCCCCCCCCCCCATTGGGGACTTCGAAGCTGGGCTAAAATTCATAATTTTGTTTAATTTTGGTGTGGAAGAATGAAGTGTGGTGTGCATGTTTAGTGCAGTGAAGTGGATAGGAGGAGGAGGTGTTTGTGAGAGCTAGCTGGATTACTCTCAGTGTAAATGAGGCACACAGACAATCATTAAGAAAGGCCAAGCAAATGAAACAGGAGTTACAGCGACTCTTTAGCACATGCCTATAGCCTCACCTGGGTCTAGCCCTGATCGATTGGTGTCTACAATCTCCCCACTGTTGGTGGCGTAGTTAAGGCCTAGGCATAGCACTCTGATGGCCCGGTTTTGAATAGCCAGAGAGGTTCATTGAATACTTTCACAGGAGAACAGTCTGAGTGGAAAAGATGTACGTGAGCATACAATAATACCTAATGAACACACACACACACACACACACACAATGAGAAGTGTATGTTGTGGTGTTCTTGAGGCATGACACATGCATAGATCTATATATTTAAGTATTTATATATATATATATATATATATATATATATATATATATATATATATATATATATATATATATATATATATATATATATATATATATATATATATATATATCGGCAAATAAAGGTGATTGAAAGTTAAAGCAGGTAAAGAATGAAGCTTAGTGAGAATTACCTATTATAAGAATATGAAGAAGAACGTCCGGTAATGGTAGGAGGAAGAGTGAACGGAAGGGAGAGTAAGATTGGTTGATGGAGAAATGATGGTACATTATGATATACTGGAACACTAAGGGGAAGAGAGGGGAAAGTCAAGCATGAGGAAGGAAGAAGAGAGATATAAAGTGTAAAGCCTAAAGTAACCTGACCTAACCAATTTGTTTTTTTCTATGTGTATTAGGGAAAATAAAATACTCAAATTAAAGATAATCACCATGCCAGCCCAACATGGAAAACGGAGGAGAACAACTGAAGGAGAAACTAAAAAGAAGGGAACAAAGGACAAGATAATGCAGCAAGCCACCACACCCCGGACAAACAAGGAAGAAGCAAGGAACAAGAAAAGAAAACAGCAACCAGAGAAAGAAAATTCACCACCAAACAAGAAGCCATTTATAATACCACCCATCAACAAGAACAACCACAACAAGACCAAACAACTACAAAATGGCTACCCCAAGCCCAAATATTTTGTAGGTAGTAGGGTTAGGCAGCCCCGCCCAGGGAAGTACTACAGCCAAGCTTTCGGGAGACTCAGGGAGTAGCCTGAATTCCATTTTCTCGCCCAGGCCTTGGTAGCTGGATACATATCTTTCTGCCTCACACATGAGGAGTATCAGGAAAACCCTCTTTATATAACATACACATCCAACTTCACGACATTGCCCTACATCAGTATCCTCTATCCATAAAACACTACTCTTCCCACTACATATCATACATGTAACACCATACATCTTTACCTAATATATCATGGCAGTACAATTGTTAAGAGCAAACCTGGTGGTCCCTCGGATATCCACCCCCGGCAGGGTTGGGTCATCGACACAGGGCCCTCCCGGTCGTCATCATGCGACTGTGTCAAGAGCATTGCAACATCCCAAAGCTGTTCGTCGGTGCAGCTTTTTCTTTAGCAATATAAGGGGACTTCACTCTAACATCAATTCTGTACACCAATGTCTTCAAACAGAATCCCCTACTCTCCTTTTTTTGACAGAGACTGAAGTAACATCCACATCTGACACGTCTAGATTTAATTTTCCAGGTTATCAACTGCTCCAAAATTTCAGACCTAAAGGAGGTGTATGTTACTTCGCAAAATCTGAAATTGCCCTGGAGGAGGTTACTAGTTTAAATTGTCCCTATTTTGATTATTCTACATACAAATTAATTTCTGCTGGTAAATTTAAATACATATGTTGCATCTACCGTTCCCCAAATACTCCTCCAGAGCAAAGTCTTTTTGATTCTCTGTCCTCACAATTCAGTGTCCTCAACTTAAATGCTTCTTCTGAAATCACTCTGTTGGGTGATTTTAATGTCCATAATGTTGAATGGCTCACTCATTCAGCCAGGACTGATGATGCTGGTCTTGAATGTGAGCTATTTGCAGACTCATTTTATCTCACTTAACTAGTCAACCAACCCACCCGTGTACCAGATAATCCTAATCATAATTCCCACCTACTGGACTTATTTTTAACAACCAATTCAGAAAATTATGATGTTACAGTGAGGTCCCCGCTTGGATCTTCTGCTCACTGTCTGATACAGGCCACCTGTCTATCACCTACCACACCTTCCCACTCTGAACCTGTTTTGGTGACTAAATGGCATTACGATAGGGCAGACTGGGAGGGTCTTCAAGGTTTCTTTATTGATATTCCCTGGACCTCGTTCTTTTCTAATGATGCACACTCCACCTTGAGCCACATACAAGATTTTGTAAAAATTGGAATTGAAACTTTTATTCCTCATCAAAAGTACAGTAAAAGATCTAATTCACCTAAATGGTTTGACCATAATTGTGCTAGAGTAACTGAACAAAAAGCAATAGCCTACAATGCATACACAAGATCAAACACACATGAAGCCTTTAATTACTTTAGAAACATCAGAAATCATGCCAAAACTGTATTAAACCTAACTAAATCAAACTTTCTCAACAAGCAGGCAAATAAACTTCTAAATAATCCAAATGATAACAAAATATTTTGGTCTACTCTTAACTCATTCAAATCCAACTTCACTACTGCTTCATCCATTCCACCATTAAAATCTCCGACTGGCAATCTTGTAAGTGACCCACGAGGTAATGCTAACCTTCTTGCGGATATGTTCTCCACCAACTCATCCTTAGATGAAATAAATCAAGATGTCCCCTGTACTTAATTTTAATTCGCCTGAAATTACCTCACTTAAGATCCACACCAGACATGTCAAAACTATTTTGCAGAATCTCTCAGTAGATAAGGCTCCTGGTCCAGATGAAATTCCTCCAATAGTAATTAAGAATTGCTCCTTGGTGCTCGCTCCTGTATTGGCAACATTTTTCCATCTGTGTACTCATACCTCATGCTTCCCAGTACCCTGGAAAGAAGCAAACATCCATCCAGTTCCTAAAAAAGGTGCCTCTTCAGATCCATCAAACTACAGGCCAATAGCTATCACTTTTACTCTTGGTAAAGTCTTTGAAATTATATTAAATAATCACATAATTAAGCATCTTGAGAATAATAAATTAATCAGTGATAGATTAATCATCAAGAAAGGCTGGATAATGTGGAGAGGGAGGTGCAGTCTCTCAAAGACGAGAATTTAGCCTTAAAGCTAACTTTGGCTGACAAGAAAAGTAAAGATAGTGCAACTGCTGTTAGGGATCGTGGTGCTCCCTGGACAGTTGTTCCAACAAGTGCAACAACCTGCAAATTTCTACGGCAGCCAGTTGCCCTCAGCAACAAGTTCATCACCTTAGATGACGAATGTGATGGTGAGGCTGTGAGTGCTACCTTCGGTGAGGAAACCAGGAGAAAGGTAAGTAAGTTGCCTCCAAACACAGGGAATGCTGTGACTGCTGCCCCCCCAGGAGTAGCTTCAACTGCTGCCCCAGGAGTTCCTGCCGCTGCCGCAGCTGCTACCAAGTCATCGACAAGGAGAGGCAAGTCCTTCTCAATTGTTGGGGACTCCATGGTCAGACACTTAGCTAGGTCCACCTGTACTGATATTAGGAAGCTTGTCTGTCTGCCTGGTGCCGGGGTTGGGAAGGTGTTAGAGGAAATTGATTACATCATGAAAGATATTGGAGATAGCCCCATTATCTGTCTCAGTACAGGGAGCAATGATGTTGGTAAAGGTAGGACGGAAGTACTGCTTCGGCAGTACAGGGAGGTGTTAGATAAAGTTAGGAGGAAGGGAGGCATACCTGTAGTACACAGTATCTTGCCACGGAGAGGGGTCATCAAGGAATGGTCATCTAGGGCAATTCGTATCAATTGTCGGCTGGAAAAATACTGCAATGCAAATGCAATACCATTCCTTGATAACTGGACCCGTTTCTATGGTAACAATCAGTTGTACGCACAGGACAGGGTTCATCTTTCTCGGCTAGGGGTGGCAAATTTAGCTAGGTCAATAGATAGGATTGTCGCAGGGTTTCGCTGAAAATAAAGCCTGAGAATATGATTAAGAATAATTGTCTAGATAGGGTAAATTGCCGTACTGGTACATCAGATAGGAATAGAAAATTTCAGTCACAGGATTTTAATTGTACTGCTAGTAGAAATATTGAAGGTGTAACAGAAGATGGAAATTCAGTTAGAAATAAAGGTAAATCCGATACCAGTAAAATAAATTCATTGCGATTATATAATACAAACTGTAGGAGTTTATGTAACAAAATGAATGAACTTAGAGCACTTGTTAGCAACGAAAATATAGACATTATAGCACTGACTGAAACATGGATTAATACAGAATCAAGACATTTTTTAGCAGAATTCCATATACCAGGATATAGTTTGTTTAAACGCGACCGAACAAGTAGGAGGGGCGGCGGAATAGCAGTGTTTGTCAAGAGTTCTTTAAAAAGGTGTATTAAATCAGGTATTAGACAAAATACTGATAACGAAAGTGTTTGGGTAGAGGCTAGCGAAGGTAGTGAGACCATAATTATTGGAGTTATTTATAGACCACCAAATATGAGTAGAAACGAAGGTACAGCTTTATGGCAGGAAGTGAAAATAGCATCAAGGTTTAGCAATGTGTGTATTATGGGGAATTTTAATTTTCCGAATATTGATTAGCAGCATCAAATCGGTGACTCAGATTCAAAAGAGTTTATTGAGGCGGTACAGGATAGTTTTTTATTTCAATTCATAGACTCGGCTACTAGAGGTAATAATATCCTCGATTTAGTTGTCAGTAATAATGAACAAATGATAAATAATGTACATATAGGAGACCAACTAGGAAATAATTATCATAAATCAATTTATTTTAACATACAATGGACAGGAAAGGCTAAAGAGAATACGACACTTATCCCAGATTTCAGAAAAGCCAATTATGGTGGATTAAGAAGAGCCTTAAGAGTCGATCCTATGGTTAAACTATTAAGTGGACCCAGGTGCGCTAATGAACATACTCTCTCTCAGATACCTGTCTTAACTCAGGATAATTTGACAGCTACATATAATAATTTTATTTCTTCACTCCACAATGCGCAAAATAAATATATCCCCAAAAGAAAATTTAGATCAACACAGAACCAACCCCAATGGATGAATAATAGACTATTAGACCTTCTAGGAAAAAAGAGAGGAATATATAAAAAAATTAAGAAAGGCGAAATTCACCTACTTGCTTACTATCAGAATCTATCAAGAGAGGTTAAAAAAGGTATAAGGACAGACAAAAGAAATTATGAAATCAGGATAGCCAATGACTCAAAAAATAACCCTAAGGCTTTTGACCAGCTATATAAATCTAAAAAAGTTAGAGATAAAATAGGCCCCCTTAAAACTTTGATAGGAGAAATGACAGAAAATGATTTAGAAATGTGAAGTACATTAAATTGTCAGTTTCAATCCGTTTTCACTAATTAAAATTTGGCACAGATTCCAGAAGTCCGTAAGGTATATAGCGATAGTATAGAAAATAGGTTAAGTACGGTTACTATAAGTAGAAATGATGTGTTTAAGGAAATTGACAGACTGAAACCTCAGAAATCGCCTGGTCCCGATGAGGTATATGCTAGAGTATTAACTCCTTCAGACATATTATGTTCCAGTAAGTCTACGGAGGCGGGAGCCCAGTATCCTTGCCACCGCCTCGCACTACACTCACAACAACACTGCGGCCATTAGAATTATCGGAGGTGGCTGAGGTTGCCACCAACGGTTTTATCGTAAGCTAACTTATCGGACTTACTGAGCTCCATATGACGCTAGAGCGTCATATAACTTATTAGCGAGCCATGAAGATAAGTCCATATGACGCACTAGCGTCATATGAGTTTTTGGCGCACTCGGCCATATGACGCGGTAGCGTCATATATGTCTGAAGGAATTAAAAGAATGCAGAGATGAGTTAAGTTATCCATTAACATTTCTTTTTAACAATTCATTAGAAACAGGTTTAGTTCCAGAAGCTTGGAAGCTTGCAAATGTAGGCTAGTTCCGATTTTCAAAAAAGGTGATAAATCAATAGCATCCAATTACCATCCCATTAGTCTCACTTCAATCATAGGAAAGCTACTAGAGTCAATTATTGCTAGGAAAATGAGAAACCACTTAGAAACATTTAACTTAATCAATTCTTCTCAGCATGGATTCACTCAGGGACGTTCTTGCCTTACTAATTTGCTTAGTTTTTTCTCAGAGGTATATGAAGCAGTAGATAATGACAAGTCATATGATATTATATATTTAAATTTCAGTAAAGCTTTCGACAGAGTCCCTCATGAGAGATTGATGAGAAAGGTTGAGGCACATGGAATAGGTGGGGCGTTGTTAGGATGGATTAGGTCATGGCTAATTGGTAGGAAGCAGAGAGTCAGCATAAATGGTACTAAGTCAGAATGGGGATCAGTCAAGAGTGGTGTCCCCCAGGGATCTGTGTTAGGTCCTCTGTTTTTTTATTATATACATATATTACCTTGATTTAGGTATAAGTAGTAGGATAAGTAAATTTGCAGACGATACCTAAATGGGGAGAAAAATTGATTCAGTTAGAGATATAGAGTGTCTGCAAAGGGATCTAGATACCTTTCATGAATGATCAGTAAAATGGCAGATGAAGTTTAACATTGACAAATGCAAGGTATTAAAGATAGGGAAAATGCATACAAATTTTAAATATAAACTATCTAATATGGAATTAGAAAACTCAGACTGTGAGAAAGATCTGGGTGTTTTTGTTAGCAATGATTTGAAGCCTAGAAAACAATGTATAAGCGTTCGTAACAAGGCAAACAGGATTCTCGGGTTCATATCTAGGAGTGTGAGTAACAGAACTGCTGATGTTATCTTGAAACTATACTTGTCATTAGTGAGACCCCATATGGATTATGCTGTTCAATTTTGGTGTCCTTATTACAGAATGGACATAGATTCATTGGAGAGAGTACAACGTAGAATGACAAAAATTATCCATAATATTAGAAATCTTCCGTATGAAGAAAGGTTGAAGAAATTAGGCTTACATTCGTTAGAGAGACGCAGAGTTAGAGGTGACATGATAGAGGTATTCAAGTGGGTTAGTGGAATTAATAAAGGAGACATGAAAAATGTACTAAAGCTCAGTGATAGCGAAATAACTCGTACAAATGGTTTCAAATTAGATAAATTTCGTTTCAGAAAAGATATAGGCAAATACTGGTTTGGTAACAGAGTTGTAGATGGGTGGAATAGGCTACCAAGTGATATAGTGGGATCAAGAACTATAAGATAAAATTAGATAGGCATATAGACGAGATGGGTTGGGTGTGGGCCAATCGGCGCTCAGCAGTCCCCCGTAATCATGTGTTAATCTCTGACCGTTTTGGTGGGGTCAGTACTCAAGGTATTAGTGAGATGGGTCTATAATTGGGCCTTGTAATTAGGGTTGGGTGTGACAGGGATCTGCCTTGTATGGGCCGATTGGCTTTTTGCAGACTCCCTTTTTCTTATGTTCTTATGTTCTTATAGGCAATATAGTTTTAGACGATGTCGATCAACTGCAGACATTCTTTGCCTGTCGAAGATGTCACACTACGGCCTTGCATCATTAGTTCCACTAATTTCTTCTTATCTTCATAACAGAAAAATATGTGTAATGGTAGATGGCCTTTATTCTCAATTTCACTCAATAAATGCTGGTATTCCCCAGGGATCAGTTTTGGCCCCAACTCTGTTCCTCATTCATATCAATGATCTCATATCTACCACTCATAATCCAATACATTCCTACGCAGATGACTCAACACTCCACAGTTCCTTCACATTTACCAATTCTTTCACCCAACCCGATCTTATAAATTCAAAAATAACACTGCAATTTCTCTGAACCAGGACCTTTCTAGAATTAATGAATGGGGACAAAAGAATCTAGTTTCCTTTAATGCACAGAGAACCAAGTACATTCAATTTTTTAACCGACAGAATCTCACTGACTCCCATATATTTTTTAATGATGTAAATACTCCCACTTCCCTTAGTATTGACATTCTCGGTGTAACATTAACTACTAACTTGACCTGGACACATTATGTTAGAAGCATTGCTAAGAATGCCTCTAAAAAACTGGGACTCCTGTACAGAGTTCGAGAATTCTTCACTGACGAGGAGTTGGCCGTAATATATAAAAGTCATGTGCATTCTCAGATGGATTACTGTTCACCTCTGTGGAGTGGAAGTGGAGTGGTTGCATTGAGGCAGTTGGACAAAATTCAAAATAAAGCTATTAGATTAATCAATAACCCTGCAATCACACAGGACCTTCCTACATTATCCATACGAAGAAACGTTGCATCCCTTGCATTATTCTACAGATATTTTCACAGCAATTGTTCCGAGGAACTTGCTTCAATTGTGCCGCCTCTCCACATCTTTCCCCGTAGAACTAGGGCAGCTGAGAGCGCCCATGAATTTACACTTTCTCCTCCACAATGCAGAACTTCTGTTTATCAAAATTAATTTATCCCTAGAACTACTACTCTTTGGAATTCACTTCCCTCGAGTTGCTTTCCACAAACTTACAATCTACAAAAGTGTAAATCCAGTTGTTACAAACATTTTATGAATGGAGGATGCCTTTAGGCACATGGACCTTTTTGTTTTATCTGTGTTTTTCCTTCCTCCGTTCATTGTCTCTTTAAAAAAAAAAAAAAAAAAAAAAAAAAAAAAATGCTCCACTACACCAGAATACCCGGGAAGCCAGAATTGCCACCATAAATCCTCCTCTACCACCCACACCAGGAAAAACAATAAGGATCACGTTCGACCATAAGGAAGCTCAGAAGAAAAAGATAATATATGGCCAAACGAAGAAGGACCAGCATAAACGAATATCACCTGTTCGGATGCGCCGATCTTCCGCGCAGATAACCCACCACCAGCACGCAAACTTCTTGGGGGTCTACGTAATCCCCCCTAAATATGCCTCCCTATACTTATGACCTTCAACCACCAGCCCTGAGACAAAGCAGCCAAAGTCATCACTATCCCGAAGAGAACCAGGTAAAGAAAGCAATTCAAGGGTGTGAATTACCTTACATGTAAGAGTTCGAGCCTAAGAATTAACCTCCCATTCAGGAAATAATTGAAACCATGGTGGATATTCTTTAAGGTCTGAGGAATTCTTTCCCTATTAGGTGAACTAATATTTTCACATGCCATGGTATAGTGACAATACTAGTATCTCTATTAGGTTGCAAATTTGATATTAGAAGTAGCACCGAAGGGCATGCCACAAACTGACTTCTTTTATCAATACCGCACTCTGAAAACTATTAAAGTAGATCTTGCCATGGTAACCACACTCTAATGGTTTGGGTTTTGCGAGATACAATCTGAATAACGACACTTAGCATACAAAAGTCCATACTGTATCTGTCCAACACCATGGTCAAGGACATAATTACGCAGTACAAAGGTTTAAACACCGAACTTGGGTTCTTTGAACACACTTATAACGATCAGTGGCAGATCGAGTGAAACTAGTAAGTTCATGATCTTACTATTTCCTTGCGTTAGCCCGATACCTTGTCGCTGTGTCATGACACTAGAGACTCTGTATTTAAGACCCTAAGTCAGGAGTACCGGGACAGAACTTCATCACCGATTAGTATAAAGGTCATGATAGACGAACAGCCATTACTCAGGACATGTCCTAGTTCATGCTCGCATTAGTCCGATGGTATGCACCCTATGTCATGACATTAAGGAACTACCATTCAAGACCCAAAACCAACTAATCCATCTGTATCCCTATCCACATCATCCACATGGCAGGACCACCTAAGCGGCTCGACGGAACGTAGACGAAAACTCTTGACAACTCTCTCCTCATCTCCTCCTGTGCCTGCAGCTTCAGATCTACAGAGTGTTAGATTAGGAGTGCTACAGAGGGTATCTTTAATCTCTACACCAGTGCGACCCCGGTGTATCACTTATGTTATTATCAGTGTAATAGAGTAACGTGTTTAACACTCTATTTAATTCCTACACCAGTGCGACCCGGTGTATCTCTTTTATTAACATGAAAAGAGAAAAGTGATAACTAATTCTTACACCAGTGAGACCCAGGAGTACCTCTTTAACTAATGAGAGAGAGAGAGAGAGAGAGAGAGAGAAAAGAGTATAATTCAAATTGATAATAAAAAATACTACACCAGTGTCCTTAAGGTGTGTACTTGTATATGATCTGAGAGAGAGAGAGTGTCAAGTGTATTCCTAATTACCTTGTGGGTTCTCGCTTGTGCTAGTACCAAATTTAGATATATCCACTGTACTAGTGTATATAACCCACTGGGCACCAGCTAATTAATAATAAAAAGACGCTGTGAGACCAGCCAATTTTGGTTAAAAAGCAAAAACAAATTAATAGCTTAAATAGGTGAGAAATGCAGAATAACAAAACAAAAAAAACACCCACCTCGGTCATTTGGGGGTCCTAAGGGGGGGGGGGGGTCTCAGCCATCAGCTGGTACCTGGCGCACTTCAAACCTCCCGCCACGGCACCCCTCAGCTGAGCGCGGCGGCATCGCAGATGTACGATGTGTCCAGTTTTCGAGTGACGTTTATATACACCAACCGAGCATCATATGTGCCTTCATAGTTCATATATTTGCAACATGTATCACATAATGACATTGTAAGTAATGTTACAGTGTGATAAGTGCTATGTGATAAGTTTCATAAGTGCCCACGAATGGTAAGCCCCGCGCGCGTCCTGGTTACCATGGCGACTGGCGGCCATCTTGGTCCACGACGCACGCACGTACACGGCCAGCTGACTCACCCTCTCTCTCACTTTCACTTTATGATGCCTCTCTCACGAACTCTGTTTATTGATTTTATACTTTATCGTATGTTTTATAGTTAGAATATGAGTTTTACACATTGTTTTGGGCACTTTTGACTTAGAAATATGAGTTTTGACATTGTATTTTTAGTGGGGAGAGTATGGGAGGTGGGGAGAGTGTGGGTGTGTGGGAAGACCTTGTACATAGCAACATGACACATTCTCCTCAGCTCTCTCTCTCTCCTCTCTTCTGACCCCAATGATGGCCTGGCGGAATTTTGAGAATGCCATGGGGTCGGGGTCATCCTCCTCCTCCTCTTCCTCACTTGGTGGGGAGTCAACTATGTCATGGGGAGAAGTAGGGGAGCGATACACACTCTATTCCCTTTGTTTCAACATCGCGAGGCAACGAGGTACAGTAGGTCCGACACTCGTGAACTATGCAGGACAACTGGGCCTGGCGCACTGTCTGGCGGCCTACTCCTCCCTCCTCCCACGCACTCTCTCCCCACTCCCCACCGCGGTGGGACTTGGGTGTTATTGCCAAGTATTGCCACTGTTGGGCAACATTATAAGGTATATCCCATACAAATTTGAACCCTCTAGCTATCATAGGACAAGAGTAAATAAGCTCGAAAGTGGCGGTGAGATAAGTGGGTAAACTGGCTTTCCCCATCCGCCCGTACCCACCCACGTGGCTGTACTAGGGGGTTGCCGAGTACCGCCACTGCTCGGCAACATCATAATGTATATCCCATACCATCCTCAAGCCTCTAGCTACCATAGGACAAGAGTATATAAGGTCGAAATTGCTGACGCAGGTGCTGCGGCGCTGGGGTTTAGCCTTACATACATTGCCGACGGATCACGTTCGTCCCTGGGGACCTGTAGGTTAAGTGTTTCACTCTACATATCAAGCTATTATTAAGAGATGAACTATAGATGTACTCAGTGTTATATTTTACCCTTTACTACTTTTGCGCATGTGTTGTATGATTTTAACTTCTCCAGTCAAGTAGAACCTACCAAACACCAATTAAAACCCGGTAAAAACCCTGGTACAATAGAGACAAAAGGCAAAACTGCCTGTGACGAGTGCCTCCCCCAAAATTGAAAGAGTGACATGGCCAAAATCAAGGAATGGTCGAGCTAAAATGTCTGGGAAAAAAAAAAAAATCTTACCCACCGTAACCTAAACTATCTTAACCTAACTAAACCAAACCAAACCTAACCTAACCAAACCTAACCTAATATAACCTAACCTAGCCTAATGTAACCTAGCCTAATGTAACCTAACCTAATGTAACGTCTCTATCTATCTATCTATCACCTGATGCCATGATCCCCGAAGGAGTGTCCACGAACGAAACGCCCCCATGCACCTCTGTCCCCAGTCAGTTGACGCCCATCCTCCCAACCAGCACCGCCTTTATCATTATACTTCTTCACTCCATCCTTCCATCTCTCTCTTGGTTTACCTATCCCTCTCTGTCCTTCCACCTTGCTCTCGTACATCTTCTTAGTAATTCTTTCGCTTCCCATACGTTCCATATAGGCTATAGCCGAACCATCTCACGGTGTTCCTTTTCACACTTTCCAGCACATTTACCTCCACACCACATCTCCCTATTACTTCCTCATTCGTCTGTCTATCCCTCCATGTAACTCTTCACGCACTTCTCAAGTAACTCATTTCCACCCCTCTCACTCTTGGTCTGAGTCTCTCCACCAACGTCCATGCTTCGCTTCCTTAAGTCAATGTCGGGATTACCATGTCATGCAAGGACTTCACTTCCATGCTGACCACCCAATTTCTTGTTACTGCTTTTAACGTTCCTACAACCCTCTTCCACTGTTGCACCCTCTCCCACACTTCATCATCCATACTCCCATCTTTACTCAGCACACTGCCCAGAATCTTAAAAGAGCTGACAATCTCCATAGCCTGACCGTTCAACTTCACCTCACACTCTGTGTTTCATCCCTTTCGAAGACCATAACCTTGCTCTTCCCGTAACCTAACCTAATGTAACCTAACCTAACTTACCTTGCCTAGCCTAACGTAGCCTAATGTAACCTAACCCATTTTAACTTAATTCTAATGTAACCTAACCTAAAGAAACCTAACCTAACTTACCTTGCCTAACCTAACCTAACCTGAAATCACCTAGAGGGGGCAGTGTTAGAGGAGAGAGCAGGTTCGTTGATGGGGCTATGATGGACTATTATAATATACTGAAACACTAAGAGGGGAAGTGAGGGGAAAGTCAGAAATGAGGAGGAACACAGAGGGATAGTAAGTGTAAAATCAGTATCACATGAGAGCTTTTATCACAATTTAATATTTATCTGGCAACATTTCTGAAATCGTTTGGTTTGCACTGGTATCATAACGTAGACTGAATGTAGGTTAACCCTTTAATGACTATTATGCATTTTGAAAGTTTATTCTGGCTATCATTGAACGATGTTATACAGTTTATAAATCATCTGTGGGAATTATAAGGGTAAAGACTGTCTCAATAAACTCTCTAACTTCAATATACCCTTATTGATCTGAAGAAAATCATCTAATAATAGCCAGAAAACAAAAAGGAAATGCGTAATCGCATCGTCAAAGTGTTAATTTATAAGATAAAATTAATTAAAAAGATGACCTCATAAGCTGCCAGACCAGTGTTGAGAGATAAGACGCTCTCCTTATTCCGGCTTTTACCCTTATGTCTTCACCCTTATAATTCCCACATAACCTTCCTAAGGTGTATAAAATCGTCTAATGACAGTTAGAATAAACTGACAACATGGGTCATTAGCTTCAAAAGGTTAATGAATCAAGAACGGATACAAGAAGTATATATATACAACATTGGAAGCAAGGAGAACACTAAATTCAAAGAGAGTATTAGAACAGAAAGAATAAGAGAAAGACATTAGTGAAAATGGAGTTAATAGGAAGACATATTAATCGTAATTGTAAGCGATGTTTACAAACATGGTGAAAAGTGAAATTAGTGATACGAAACATGTCTTTTTGAAAGAAAGAAGGAAGATAAAGGAAAAATGGAGAGCCAATCCGAAAAACTATTTTTTTTACAAGTGTTATAAAATAAAGTTATTAAATATATACTGAGAACGTGATAATGTAGAAAGAGAAAGACTGGGAATTTCAGTAGTAAAACATGGTTAAGAGATACTAAAAGAGAAAAATGTAATCCTAAAAATTTAAAAGGGGAGGGGAGCAAGAGACAGAAAAGAGAGCATAATATGATGGAGACAGAGAGAGAGAGAGAGTGAGAATGGGTTACGAGAAATAGTTTGCATCTCAAAGACCTTGCGGTACATTCCGAAGAAATATTCGAGTTGGAAAGAAAGATATTGTGTAGGGCATTACACTCATTGCAGAGTGTGCAATATAATATCTACGCTCTTCTTGAACTGCTCTACTGAAGAACTAGTTACAAATTCTGAGGAAAATTTGTTTTATAATAAGACAAATCTCATACGTGAAAAGTGTCCACAAATTCTAGTGCTGTACATAAATTATAATCTCCAGCAATGGTTGAGTCACTGAGTTTTGCATTGACATTGAGGCTAAATATTTTGCTAAAATCCACATTGTCAAACCCATTAAGTGCTTTAACAACTTCAAAGAACTGACCCCGAAGAAAGAAAGAGAGAAAGAGAGAGTTACTAATAATAATAATAATAATAATAATAATAATAATAATAATAATATTAAAAATTATACCAATACTAGTAATAATACAAGTAGTACAGATAATAAGTCCAAGCTGGACTATAGGTCCGAGCGGCTGTGTTAACTCCGAGGCATGTGGCGCGATACAGAGGATGAAATTAAACAAAAAGGGCTCCATTACAGCCTAGAGGATAGATTAGAGTATATGCTGTACATCATTAAATTTGGTTCAATCAAAACCACCATATCTCGTGAAAATCGGTTCATAACTTTGAGAGCCGCCTACGCTGGCGAAGGTATGCGCTGTATTGATCGCCTCCAATATTAAGTCATTTCTAACTTGGAGAATATCCTCTCTGCTCACCAAATTTCGTGTTCATCGGTTCATAACTTTTGAGATATAATTTTTACAGACAGACAAACGTAGGCAAAAACATAACCTCCGTCCAACTTCGTTGGCGGAGGTAACACTGAGGGGCACTCTGGAAGGCGTGTACCTCTGCCTAAGCTAGCGGAGGTATGCGCTGTACCGATTGCCTCCTAAATTGAATTACTTCTCCCTGGCTTCATATCCTATCGGCCCACCACGTTTCGTGAACATAGGTTCTTAACTTTGTGAGCCGTCTACGCTGGCGGAGGTATGCGCTCTACCAATCACCTCCACAATGTAATAACTTCTTCCTTGGTGAATATCCTCTTTGGCCTCAAACTTTTGTGACAATCTGTTCATAGCTTTTTGATAGGCTATACTGTATCTTGTTTACAGAGAGACAAACAAATAAACAGACACAAAGACAAACAAATGGAGGCAAAAACATAACCTCCTCCAACTTTGTTTGTGGAGGTAATTAAAATCATGTGTAGTTGCACGTAATGTATTTAATTAACATTGGATCACATCCTCTGTCACTCCTGCAGAAGGGAATAATCACAGCAGGGCGACCTGGGCAAAATTAGAAAATAGGACTCTGACCATTATGTCTAAGAAATAGATGAGAAAATGTACATGTGCAAGTAAAAAAATAGCACTATCCCCCCAAAATAACCCTCTTAACTTAACGTCACTCCTGTAGAAAGGGCCCTGTGGTGGGGCGCCATGGCCGATATGTTGGATCCAATTATTTATTGGAAGTATACTGTATGTATGAACACTATATATGTGATTCAATAATCACAGAAATAATTGTCCGATCTCATTGTACGTCACTCCTGTAGAAGGGAGACAGTATAGCGAGGTGCTCTGGGCTAAAGTTGGTGATTGGACTCCAATATGGTCAGGGAATAGATCACGCTACAGTATGCATGTGAATGAAATTAGCAAAGAAAAGACCCCAAAAGACAGCTGATTTAATTTTCAATCTACTCCTGTAGAAGGGTCCCTATAGTTAACCGCTAAGGATAAACTATTTTATAAGTGCCCTCTTACAGCCTGAACAATAAGCAAGAGTCTATGTATATGGAGCTCTGAATATGCCATAGCAATTTCTAAACAGATGGTCATTTCACTTTTCACCACTATTGAAGGAAGCGCAGATTAGCGGGGCGCCCAGAAAGAAATTTAAGAAAGGGCTCCGTTATAGCCTAGAAGATATATTCGAGTATATGCGTGTGTAAGCTCATTAAATTTGCTTCAGTTATAACCGATAAACAGCAAATTTGGATAAGCGTCGCATACTGAAGAAGGTGGCTATTTGGGGGGCGCCCAGGGCGAAATTTAAAAACAGGGCTCGTTATAGCCTAGAGGATAGATTAGCCTGTATGCATTGGTTCAGTAATATCCAAGAAATAGCACTTTATAATAAGCGTTGCCCTTACAACAAGAACAAGAAGAAGAACAAAAACAACGACATGAGTAAAAATAAACGGTTTCAAAATAATTAGCCTACATGCATAGGCTGTGCATGTAGGAAATACCAAAACAGTGTATTGTGTATCAAACACAATACCATGTTTTGGTTTCATTGCTTTTCATGTTGTTTATCCTTTCCCATGGACATTGTTTTAACGCTGCACACACAAACATAAACGCAAGAACGACCAGTCTGGCTTATTGGATGTTTGCCTGGTTGCCTTTATAGCTATATACTTATTTTGTTGATGTTTATGTTATATTAGTAAATAGATATATGGATAGGTCGATAGATACGTAGGTATAGGTAGACTAATATATATATATATATATATATATATATATATATATATATATATATATATATATATATATATTGTTACGAGGGGAGGCTGGAGGAAAACATATGCTCAAATAGCCTAGCCCACAGCACCCTCACCCTGCAACAGACACGCTCTTAATATCTGACTCAAACACCAAGACACGCAGGTTCTCTAGGAAAAATGGTTATCTTCCTCTTGGCTCTATTAAAGCAGCAACAAAGAGACACAAAAATATCGATTGCGCCCGAGTCTGGTAGATAATGCGTATAATAATTATTTAAGAGTCTTTCTCTTCTAGACTGCACCTAACTGAGGAAACATAACGCTGCCAGACTCCCAGACACTTCATAGTATGCCCAATCGCTTAGGAATTAGGAATAATATAAAGCCGAAACATGGGGGAGAGTCTGGAGCACTAACCTAAGACATGGAACACAAGAGTTGACATACCAGTAGGTTGGGGATATGTTACCCTTGAGCATACCTCCAAACCACTGTGAATGTCAACTTCAATAATGAAGGAGAAATATACATATAATATCAATAGGCAATGCAGTTAATCAATGGGAAAGAATGGATGGAAGAATAGGGTGAAGCTTATATCTTAAAATTGCCAAAGAAGAAGTGAATGCAGTAATTTATAGTAAACTGAAGATGTTAAAATAAAACAATATGCTCAATATGACTCCAGCCCCTGCTATGCTCCAATCAACTAACGAACAAAAAGAAATATGCGGTATTCAAGGGAAGACACGGAGCAAGCCAACACCGACAGATAAGGATGTTGCTATCTCAAGGGACAGGACAGGAGTAAAGCTCCTACACTCGCTCTGGTTCCCACGACCAGAGGAGGGAGAGAAGGGGGAGCACCAGGCACCGCCAGAACATACAATTAACTAGGCAGCCTTGGCTCTCACTCGCAACACAAAGTAATCAAGTAAAACATAAGACAACATTGTGTAAACTTATGGTAGACGAAATAATTGCACAAAGGCTAAATAAACTAATTAATTATAGTAATAGCCAACCGGCCACACAGACTACAGGCGCCGTCCTGCTAGCCACGAGGGCTAGCTAGCTACTAGCCCCACACAGGGTCCCCTCCCACAACAGGCCTTGCAACTATAATAACTCACTCACAAATTATACAGGCTACAAACTCATTCGGGAGTGACACCCTCACACTCAGAGGGAGTCTGTTGGTGCATCTTGAAACAACAGACTGTTCATACTTCAATAACACTACAAGACATACACAACTACAGTCTTTTTAGTATTTTTATAGTTTTTATATGTTTGTATTTAAATATTTTATTCTATACAGAAACACAGCAACTCCTACTTTACGACCCTACGCTGGGCTACATACGGCAACCAACAAGCACCACACGTAAACATGCTAATCAAACCAAAGTAGGAGGCTACCCCAACACTGACTGAGCGGCGAGGGTTCTCCTTAAAACATACACTCCCGTGACAAACAATCATCCAGAACATTATCAGTGCCCTTAACATGCCACACATCCAAACTGTGTTCCGGCAGCAAAACAACACCTGACACTGATAAACTGCCCAGTCCATCACAAGACTGGCACTTCTCTTCGCTCTCTCCGGCAACGGGACCTGACAATAACCTTTCACTAATTCCACCTTAGTAATGAACGAGGCAGCCCTGATGCGGTCTATGGGGTCGTCAACTCTGGGTAATGGATAGGCGTCTGTCAGGGATAATGCACCAACACTCTTGCAATAAACACAAAAGCTGATCTTGCCACTCAACTCAGGTTGCAAAGTCACTGGCAAAGACCACTCAGGATTTCCCTTATCCCTCAGACCCTTCTCCAACATGTAGTCCAGCTCTGCGTTTAACACCTTAACCCGTTGAGCCCCGGCTAGTTATAATATTTTGTTCACCCCAGTCCCAAGCCATTTTCATTTCTTTTTTTTTGTTTGCTAAAATGGAAGACAAGGATGAGAAATGAAAAAAAAAAAAAAAAAAAATCACGTCAGACATTTTTTTTTTGTGGGGGGGGGGGGGCCCCGGTGGGGGGTTGGGGGGGGGGTAGCCTCAACAAAATTTGTTGAGCCAAAATGGAAGAGAATGGTGAGAAATGAAGACAAAAATAAAAAAAAACAAATTTCGGTCATTTGGGGGGCGGGGGGGGGGTTTAAATAGTTCGTCTCCCCCGCATGACCACCCGCCCGGGAGCACTAGGGTAAAAACTAAGTATGGCATTGTACGGCATACATCCTAAGGAGTGTCTCACATAAATCTCAAGCCTCTAGCTCCCATACGACCGGAGTAATGAAGGTTCAAAGTGGCGGTGAACTAAGGGTGTAAACTATCCCCACTAAGCCCACCACCACCAGCCGCGCGGCTGTCTCGGCCCGCTCACACCTACTGGCCCGGCTTCCACACACACTACGGTACCTCCCCCTCCTATTCTCCCGCCATTTCCTACCTTACGAGCCACGTAAGTGTTTTTTATATGTCGGACGCACGTGATGCATCGCTGGGAGTTGGTGATCAAACACTGCCGACGCAACACGTGCGACGCTGGGTCTCACCGGGTAAAGAGCGGCTGGAGGAGTATATTTGATGTACCGCCCAGCAGGGATTTTACCATAAATGGGGTTGTTTCCGTGCTCTTTTTCATGCATAAACAAGACCCAGAGCGTATTACAAGTATGTATCCCTGAAAGGGCATAAATTGAGCTTTCCAATGACACCCCAACCATCCTTCTACGATCACTGGTTGTCTTGCAACGATCGTGTAACCGAAGGACAAAAACGGTAAAATACGGCAATTTCTTTATATAATTACGTATGTAGCGAGGGAGTGAGGGTGGATGTAGGAGGAGTAAATCTCAGTAGGTCCACGGCGGCCGTGGCGAGCGGTCAGGAGGTAATCTACGATCCTCCCACCACTCCGCTCTCTCTCAGAGCACATTATGTGCTCAAAATTGCACTCGACAATAGCCGTGACCTGCCACATAGGCCACATTTATTTAACTTGACAATAGCCGGGTGCCGCCAGTTAAGGGTTAAGACAGGCTGTCGAGCAGGATTTATACGGTAGGGAGCCAACTTGAGCTTTGCACTGTCTCCAGCCTCTATGCCGGGTGCCACCCCGGACATCAGGCCTGGAGAATCAACAAATATGCGGAAGTACTGCCACAGCCTAGTAAACAACTTCTCTTGGCGCTTAGGAACAAGAGGCTGCAACTTATCTCGAAGAACAACATTCTCATTGCCCTCCCACAACCCAGCCGGGACCGCAGCCTCTAAACTATAGCCTCCCTCCTTCTCCACCTCCGTCCCTAATACAGCCAGGTCATGAGAGAGACAATCTGTACCACCGGTACAGTCACTCCCACAGTTCATAAGTGCCAAGGCTTCCCCGCCGATACCATACATGCGCACCCCCACATTCCTTGCGGCTACACCTGCCTGCGCAGCATCACCGCCTTCAGCGCCACGGCCAAATGCAGTCGGTCTATGGTAGGGCTGTTGCATTTTTCTGAGGCAGCATTGGGAGGCTATGCGACGGTCGGGCGTATCAATTACATAGTTAACCTCACCAATCTGCTTAATGTCCTGATACTGACCACAAAACTTAGCAGCCATGGGTCGACCCTGAACTGACAACCATGCCAAAGCCTCGTCGCCCACCTTGAACACCCTAGATTTAGCATGTTTGTCACAATGGCCTCTTATCTTTGTGTTCATGCTGCTAACCGGGATAGCCTCCGGGTATCTAGTGGTAGCATCAATTAAAGGGTGCAAGTATTTATCTCCCGAACTGGTGGGTAATAAGGGACCAACCATGTCAACTATGACACAAGTCAATGGCGGTTCAACTGCAGGTGTAGGGATCAAAGGTGACACGGGTATTCCTGGGTGGGGTTCTCCAACTACCTTACCGATATGACACATCAAAAAAGAAGCCACCGATGCATGCATATTAGTCCCCCAAAAATGAGAACGTAGCCTATCAGTAGTCTCACATACCCCTAAATGACCCGCCAGTGTTGCCACCTGCGTTAGCCTAACCAGCTCCTCCCTGAACTGGGCAGGCACCACTAACTGCTCCTCCCCCAAACCTGAGTTCGTATCCGGCTTCCACTGCCGATACAACAATGCCCCTTTTTCAACAAATTTCTCTGCTTGACCGTTCTTCCCACCAGTCATACCAACCTTCTTAAACAGGAGGCCCAGACTGGGGTCCTCTTGCTGCAACTTGCTCAGTTTATTTCTAGGTAACTCCATCAAGGCAGTTACCTCTGACCTCTCAAAAATATCAGAAGGTTGAGTCGGTTTCACTAAGTCAGACTCCTCGTCCGGCACTAGGTCACCTCTACTAATCTCGGTAGCCTCACTGGGGTCAGCCAAGCCCACAGTTGCCTCCGGACCAGTGTCATCTAGTAGTGCATCATGGGATGGCCCACACTCATGGCTGTCGGCCCCCGCATCCACTAAATCATCCACCTGTTGTGCCAAATGTGCCACTGATTGGGTCACTGCACCAACAGGGCATATAGAGTCCATGTTATCTTCTTGCAAACAACCACCACCAGGGGATACAAAAGCAGCCTCAGCGACGACTATAGGCGGCGGGAAAACTACATCCCCTGCCAAGTCAGTCCCGAGCAAAAAGTCCACCCCCTCAACTGACAGAGTGTCCACCATAGCCACCTTACACTCGGCAGTCAAAAGTGGGCAGTCTAGGGTCACCGGAACTAAATCACAGAATTGTTCACTGTTGATTCCCCTGCACATCACAAACTCTCCCGTACTAATAGGTCCCCCTGTCAGGTTGCGACACATGGATTGTTGCGCACCAGTATCCCTAAATACCTTGACAGGGTATGTCTGCTCCCCGATCCGTATGATCCATCATGTATGAATGGCCGACACCAATAAGGGGAAGTCCGGTTATGCTCAGGTGGTTATATCATCTGGGGCGGCAAAGTGCTTACTACCCTGCTTCGCGCTGGCCAACACTGCCCCCCAAACTTTCACAGGCACCTCCCCTAATGTCGCCACCAACAGGACAGCCCTGGGATCCTGGGTAGCCTTCTATTTAGCACACTGAGGTTTAATATGACCCACTTGTTTGCAAAAATAACATCTCACTTCCGTAGAAGCTTGCTGGTTGTCAGCCTGGGTATAATGTTGTATCTTATTTGTGGTACCTTTGGGTGATGATGGGCGAGCTGATACTGTGGCAGCTTGGTGCACAGGTCGGTCTCTCCTGTCACCAATGCTCCCCATGCACGTGCCACGCCGGGCTAGTGCAAAGTCATCAGCCCAAACTGCTGCTTCCCTTATTGATTTGAACTGCTTATCTTTTAATCTTTCCCAAACGTCCTTTTCAACTATGCTTGTAAACTGCTCCATCAGCCAAACATCACACGCAGCCTCAAAAGTACCAGCTGACTCTGAATGCAGCCACTTAGCTAGAGTATCGCGCAGGTACCTGGCACATTCCACATGCAAGTCCCCCTGCCGCTTCCGATCCCCCCTGAATGGCAACCTGTTAGCCTCGGGACGCAGCTCGTAGGCTTTTAACACAGTAGTGGGGGGGCCAATGTAACAGATTGGGGTTCCCGTTGGTTTTGCGTGTTAATTTTTGGCAACCATTATGAACGTGTTCTTAGCATTGCTAGGAAGTGGGAAAATGATGTCGCCATTTTTTCTGATGAAATTTAGTGACCCACATTCTGTCTGTTGCAGATACCTGACGTGAAGTGAGCCATAAGGAGCAGTCACAAGATGGAGCCAAGCACCAGTAAGAAACCAAGACCAGGAACTGATTTCAAGCTGTGCATTAAGTGTCAGGAGCCAGACAATCGTGACCTAGTGACTGAACCATCAATAGAAGCATATTCCAAGTTCTCCAGTTCATTTACGAAAGAGGACAGTATGGAGATGCTGATTATACACAGATCAGTGGACGATTGCAAGGGTACACTGCCGCCTATCTGAAAGACAAGAAAGCAAAGTGGCACAGAAAATTTTATGGGGCTACTTGTCACAGTGGTCACCTAGAGCGTGCCAGGGTACGATACCAGAAGGCCTGCCAACATGGAGAGAGTCAGCATCTTCAGAAGAGACGTTGACAGCCTTCTGCAGCTGCTAGTGTACCAGACTCTGCTGAAAGCGAGACTCCTCACTTCACACGTTCAGCAACATCTCCTTTCAATGCAAACCTGTGTTTCTTCTGCCAAGGAGACAGGAAAGAGCCAGTTCATGAGGTGTGTACATTCAATGCAGGGAAACAACTGCAAAAGGCTGTTGATGCGAGCAAGAATCAGACTTAGAAGGTGCAGCTGAGTGCCGCCATCACTGAGGACGATGCTCGTGCCATTGATATTAAGTCTTTCTAAAGTTTTTGAAACTATTCTTGCTTCCAAATTTCTTAAAGGTGGGGCTCATGGGTTGAGGTAAACATGGAAAAATAATCGCCAACCTGCATATAATTATCCTGTAAAATGCAATGTCACTGAAATAATTATTAACAATGGTATAAAGGATTTTGCTGATCGTCTATACCGGGCCTGTGACATCATAGTGACGTCACACCAGCATCCTTAGCCTAGACTGGATGGTGGACTTACACTCTTGTGACGTCATAGGCCCGGTATAGACGATCCACAAAATCCTTTATACCATTGTTAATAATTATTTCAGTGCCATTGCATTTTGCAAGATAATTATGTACAGCTTGGCGATTATCATTCCATGTTTATCTCAACCCATGAGCCCCCACCTTTAAGCATTTCTCTTCTCATAATCTGCTCTCAGATCGCCAGTATGGCTTCCTTAAGGGTCGCTCTACTGGTGATCTTCTTTCATATCTTACTAACTCTTGGTCATCCTCCTTTCGGGACTTCGGTGAGACTTTTTCTATTGCAATAGACATATCGAAAGCCTTCGATAGAGTCTGGCATAAATCTTTAATTTCTAAACTACCCTCCTTCGGTTTCTATCCCTCCATCTGTGCCTTTGTCTCTAATTTCCTTTCCGGCCGTTCCATAGCCGCGGTTGTGGACGGCCATTGTTCACTTCCTCACCCTATAAACTCCGGTGTTCCTCATGGCTCTGTCCTATCTCCTATTCTCTTTCTAATTTTTATAAATGATCTCCTTAACTGTACCTTAATTCCCATCCATTCATACGCAGACGACTCAACCTTGCACTACACCATTAGTTTTTCAGAACGCCCCAGCCAGCAATCCCTCAACGACAAACGTAATGAAGCCATAGAACTCTTAAATTCAGATCTAAATACTATTTCCAATTGGGGCAGAGAAGTACCTTGTTAACTTTAATGCTTCCAAAACCCAATTTCTCCATCTATCTACCCGTCAGGATCTCCCAGCGGACTATCCCTTATTCTTCAACAATACAAAAATCAACCCTTCATCTTCTCTCAATATTCTTGGTGTCTCTTTTTCTTCTGCTCTCATTTGGAAGGACCATATTACCAGTCTTGCTAAGGCAGCCTCCCAGAAGCTGGGTGTGCTCAACCGCCTTAGGGGGTTCTTTTCCCCTGCACAGCTTCTTGCTCTGTACAGGGGCATAGTGCGCCCTTGTATTGAGTATTGTTCACATGTGTGGGGAGGTTCCTCTCACACCGCTCTCCTAGACAAAGTTGAAAGGAAGGCCTTTCGTATCATTAACTCCCGTCCACTCACCAACTCTCTGCAATCTCTCTCTCTCCGCCGCAATGTTGCATCTCTCTCGCTATTCTATCGCTACTATAATAATCAGTGTTCCTCAGAGCTATCCCAGTGCATACCACCTCCTTTACGTAGGGCACGTGGTACCTGTCTTGCAACTCAATCCCACCCCTACTCTGTGCAACTCTCCAACCCAAGAGTGAAACGTTACTCTCAAACTTTCTTCTACTCAACAGCTGAGCTCTGGAACTCTCTCCCAGAATCAGTCTTTCCCTCTTCCTATGACTTAAATTGCTTCAAACTCCGTGTGTCCAGGCATTTTGGCTCGAACGTCCCTTGATTTTGGCCCTGTCACTCTTTCAACTATGGGGGAGGCACTCGCTATAGGCAGTTATGCCTTTTGCCTCCCTCAATCACATAGACAAAAAAAATAAAAAAATAAAGTACCACCTCTCATGCTGGGTTCAGAATATCCAGCGAGGTGCAACTAGCAGCAGTGAGGACAGAGAGTATGCACAGCAAGAAGCTAATGTTGGCAAAGTAGTCTTAGGATTGAGTTTGTCAGCCTAGTTCGCACTCTACTCCAGGCTGGGGAAGTTCTCAACATGACAGACCTCAAGTCGGCTTACTCTAGTATGCTTGAATCCAATGATGTGCACATAAAGCCATCTACACGAGATATCAAGGAGAAAATCACCTCTCACATCGATGATGTCCACTTCACGAAAGCAAAACAGCGTAATGAGTCAGATCGTGTCTTTAAAATAGCTGTTCAAGATGCTGCCATGGAGGATGCTATGGCAAAGACAACTGAAAGTGACATGAGACAGCTATTCGAGACTGCCTCTGTTGTCCGAGCTGCCATTACTTGCCCACAACAAGCACCCATGGGAATTCAAAGGAGAACTGAGCAATGACGATGCTGAACAACATGTTCCCAAAGCACTCTACGCTGGTTAGTTGCAGGACCAGCTGCAAGCATTGAAGCAGAGACAGTCCATTCTACCACTATTCAACGAGATGTTCTAGCTGTCAGTCAGAACATTATGTATTGCTTCAAGTCAAAGCGCCAAGTCACACACAAGCCAAAACAACCAGATGCTCCATTCCGTCATCGCTTGGAATGGTCACAGCAGCTTGCCGTTGCCATTGCAGTTCATTAGTCCACTAGAAGCAAGAAGCTCCTTGAATTCCTGCATGGGTTGGGTCTCTCTGTAGATTACACCCGGATCCTGAGGCTAGAAACCCAACTGGCCAATGCAGTCATAGAGGCAACCCAGGAATAAGGAGCATATTTGCCACCAACAATGCGCAAGGGGGCATTCATTTTATTTGCCATCGACAACAGTGACTTCAATGAGGACACACCAGATGGGAATCGGACCCTACATGCTACAGCCACTGCACTGTATCAACGGAGGAAACCTTATTCTGACAAACAGAGCACAAGGAAGATAAGGCTGCATGACCAGAAAGCCGGAGACCGCTCTCTGAAGAGCCTGACTGACCAAGATTTCACCAGCTGCCATGCACCTAATAAACAGGCTGCCAAAGGTACCATCTTTGCTGGATTCCAGCCTGGGGCAAATCTGGAAGCAATCGAACCCTATTCTGCGCAAGACTCAGTGTGGCTACTTTCACGTGCAATCATGCGCACCACTGAACCTGGGGACGTCCAAGCCATGGATGTCACCATGCCAAACAATCAACTGCAGGAAGCTTCTCAGGACGTCCAGGCCATGGATATTACCCTACCAGATGATCAACAGGCTCCAAGTGATGTCCAAGTCATGGACATCAACCACCTGGTGATAAAAAAGCTCCTGAAGGATCACAGGAGCCATCTGCTGCAGCTTTCCGTGATGGGTCAGCAGGCATGCAAGATCCAGAACAGCCAGCACTTCAACAGGGTGGTGGTGTCATATGTCACAACATCCCTACCTGGGCAGCCTACAACTCTCTCCTGTCCTCTGAAAAACCTCTGACAGAGGTTAGAGCCCTCCCTTTGATAGCTGCACCTGCCCATGAATGGCAAACACTGGTCACAGTCCTGAAACAGACACAACAAATCAACTGCATGGTCATGGGACCTGACAGGAAGACGGTCATCACCTTGGACATGGCCTTGTATGAACGAGCCAAGCAGCTCGAGATGACCAGGGATGATTGCAAGGGCAAGTGGGTGCTGAGACTGGGAGAGATGCACACAGTGATGGCTGCATTGCGGGCAGCTGGGAATGCCATAGAAGACAGCGGGCTTGACGAGGCTTGGAGTGAAGCTGACATCTATGGTCCCACTACAACAAGGCAGATCCTAGAAGCCAAGCAACACGCCATGGGTGGAAGGTAGAGGGGGATAGACTAGTGCCAGTCCCAACAAGGGATCCTCCAGATCCAGCCACAGTTACTCACCTCATCAAATGTGGGTGCAAGAAGACCAGTTGTGGGTCCAACTGTTCCTGTAGGTCCCAGCGCCTCAACTGCTCCGAGATGTGTAGGTGTGGAGCCGATGAGGAGGTGTGCAGTAACGTCAGCCAGGCACTCTTGGGAATTGATGAGGATGGAGAAGGAGGAGATCCTTCCATCTAACTATGAACACAAACACTAGCTGCACATTAATGTTCTATCCTCTTTTAAAGCTGAGCAGAACCAGTCAGAATGGTGGATGGAGAGAATGAAGAAAAACATGTTTGAGCAATGACATTATCAGTGTTTGTACACTATTGAAGCAAAACAAATTTAGTTTGTTGAAAGGAGTGTTATTGTTGTATCAAAATGTAAACTTTCAGCAATAATATTGGGTGTTTGACTTGGATACAGTAGTGTTTATGTTTTTTTTTTTGTGGTAACGTAATCAAATTATTTAGCACGATTTGGGCCATAATTTAAATTTGATAGAAACGTATAAGGAAATGGCCTAAAAAATGGCGACATAATTTGTTTGCATAATTTGTTTGTTTAAATCCTTCCAGAAGACAGTCCAACCAGTGGCCAACAATTAACATTTGAAACCAACGGGAAAACATTGGCCCCCCCCATTACAGCCTCTTTAAGTACATCATACTCTAGCTCCTGCACTTCTAGGCGATCGTATGCATCGAGAGCCTTGCCTTTTAACACATTAGACACCAACGCTGCCCAGTGGTGCCCCGGCCACTGATACTCGTGGGCCTTCTTCTCAAAGCGTAAGAACCACTCGGTGACCTTAAGTTCATCGTAGGCCGGCACGAGTTTCAGCCATCGAGACAACAACACCTCTTCTGCCTCCTCCCTAGATGCATGACCAGCACTATTCCCCTATCGTCCCTGCCCACTAGTTTCCAACTTCGTCTTCTCCAAATCTACCTGTATTCTCTTCTCCTCTGCCTGTATTCTCTTCTCCTCAATCTCCATCTTCCTCAATGCAAGCTCTCTATCTTGCTCTCTATCTTTCTCTCTCTTTCTCTCTTCTCTTTCTCTATCTTTCTGTCTCTCTTCCATCTCCAATCTCTTGAGCTGCAACTCAACCTCTGGACTCCTTCTCGACCCTATCGGGGTTATAGGAGGAAACTGGGCATAAGGGGGAACATTGTGCTGAGCAGCCACCGTATGAGTGGCAGTGAAATGCTGGGGTGTGGCCAACGACACATGGGGGGAAGAAGGAGGATACTGGAGATTGCCAGCATAACTTGAAACAAATGTACTGGCCATAGGGGCATGAACATAGCCCTGTGAAAATGAAGGGGCCGCACTGATAGGGTTAAATGCTGATGGTGGAAGCGTGGTGGTAGGTGCTGTGGTAATAGTAGGAGACTGCCTAAATACAGTATCACCTTGCTCTGGAGTTGTTGCTCCACTCCGGTCCCCATTAGAATGGTAGCCAGCCTTACTGATAGGACGCTGCGGCACATGCTGGATGGTGCCATCATCCACAACACAAGTACTAGCTTCAAAATAAGGACCACTAGGCTGCACAGCCAACTTACACACCTCTTGAACTAACTCTGCCTTAGACATACCACTGCACCTCCACCCATGCATCTCCAAGACACGTCTTAATTCATTACTACTCCTGCTAGAAACCTCTTCTTGACTAGGTTGGGTTGTAATAAACTGCAAAACGTCCTCCTTCCCCACAATATACACAGGAACGTAAACAACATGCAACATCTTAGCAATAGTTGTGGACACTGGTTATTGAAATAAGAGTACTAGGTCCGTAGACTTTCAACTGCAAGAAAAATTACTGACAATCTAAATATAATTGCTTCACACCACAAGAACTCTATACTATCACACTATCCTAGGCGAGGTCGCCACTGTTACGAGGGGAGGCTGGGGGAAAACAGATGCTCAAATAGCCTAGCCCGCAGCACCCTCACCCTGCAACAGACATGCTCTTAATATCTGACTCAAACATCAAGACACGCAGGTTCTCTAGGAAAAATGGTTATCTTCCTCTTGGCTCTATTAAAGCAGCAACATGGAGACACACAAATATCGATTGCCCCCGAGTCTGGTAGATAATACGTATAATATTTAAGAGTCCTTCTCTTCTAGACTGCACCTAACTGAGGAACATAACGTTGCCAGACTCCCAGACACTTCATAGTATGTCCAATCGCTTAGGAATTAGGAATAATATAAAGCCGAAACATGGGGAGAGTCTGGAGCACTAACCTAAGACATGGAACACAAGAGTTGACATACCAGTAGGTTGGGGATATGTTACCCTTGAGCATACCTCCAAACCACTGTGAATGTCAACTTCAATAATGAAGGAGAAATATACATATAATATCAATAGGCAATGCAGTTAATCAATGGGAAAGAATGCACGGAAGAACAGGGTGAAGCTTATATCTTAAAATTGCCAAAGAAGAAGTGAATGCAGTAATTTATAGTAAACTAAAGATGTTAAAATAAAACAATATGCTCAATATGACTCCAGCCCCTGCTATGCTCCAATCAACTAACGAACAAAAAGAAATATGCGGTATTCAAGGGAAGACACGGAGCAAGCCAACACCGACAGATAAGGATGTTGCTATCTCAAGGGACAGGACAGGAGTAAAGGCCGCGTCTCACACAGTACGTTAGCCGCCGACCACAGCCGATATTTTCAAAATATTTGAATTTTTCCGGGATTGTCTGACATCGTCTGTGATCGTGTAAAAAGATCACCTCGTATCGTGGTAGGCGAGGGGTGGTCGAGTGGCGCGGAAATGGTCGGCGGTGATCGGCCAAAAAATAGTGGCTGCACTAAATTCTGGCCGATAATCGGCAGAAAAAACGGTTAAAAAACCGTTAAATTTGATCGTGTGACGCCCGTGTATATGTCGTGGAACGAGCGTATGTGAATCCTGGGATATCTTCATTGTCATCCTCTGATCGATGGTTGATTGTGTATGATTTTAGTCTATATATTATATGTGTGTGTGTGTGTTTGTGCGTGTGTGTGTGTGTGTGTGTGCGCGTTTCCGTGTTTGGTTGTGTATTATTTAGTTTATATATATTGTGTGTGTGTGTGTGTGTTTTTATGAGTGTGTGTGTGTGTGCGTTTGCGTGTTTGGTTGTGTATTATTTAGTTTATATATATATATTGTGTGTGTGTGTGTTTGTGCGTGTGCGTGTGTGCGTTTGCGTGTTTGGTTGTGTATTATTTAGTTTATATATATATTGTGTGTGTGTTTGTGCGTGTGCGTGTGTGCGTTTCCGTGTCTGGATGTGTATTATTTAGTTTATATATATATATATTGTGTGTGTGTTTGTGCATGTGCGTGTGTGCGTTTGCGTGGTTGGTTGTGTATTATTTAGTTTATATTTATTGTGTGTGTGTATGTGTGTGTGTGCGTGCGTGTGTGTGTGTGTGTGTGCGTTTGCGTAGTTGGTTGTGTATTATTTAGTTTATATATATTGTGTGTGTGTTTGTGCATGTGCGTGTGTGTGTGTGTGCGTTTGCGTGGTTGGTTGTGTATTATTTAGTTTATATATATTGTGTGTGTGTGTGTGTGTGTGTGCGTTTGCGTTGTTGGTTGTGTATTATTTAGTTTATATATATTGTGTGTGTGTTTAATAATAATAATAATAATAATAATAAACGGTTTATTAAAGAATGGCAGCCTCATGAGCTGAAAATACACATGCATGTGCGTGTGTGCGTTTGCGTAGTTGGTTGTGTATTATTTAGTTTATATATATATTGTGTGTGTGTGTGTGTGTGTGTGTGTGTGTGTGTGTGTGTGTGTGTGTGTGTGTATTATTTTAGTCTATATACTGTATTGTATGTCTGCGAGTAGTTCTCTCACACTCACTCACTCGCACTCTCTCTCTCTCTCTCTCTGCGTGCGTGTGTGTGTGTGTGTGTAGCCTATAGTTAACATAAACATCTACAAGTTTACTAAAATACATCCACTTGTAAACTAATGATATACTGCATCAAAGTCAGCGTATACCAGATCGTATAATGATATAGGTATACATTCACCTATCGACTACTTAACTACAGCGTATTATTATTATAGTTTTATTCAAGTATATTGGGGTTTGTTATTGATGATTAATGTTAAGAACGGGGTGTTATTTATAAATATATATATAGGCCTATATACAGTATATACAGTATATACATAGGGCGGTTCCTTTGCCGTGTCAATATCATGTGTGGCCTACAACGGTCGTATTTATAGTTCAACGTATGTGCGTCTGTTGTGCTGTAAACGTATGGTTGTCAACCAAAAGCGGCATTATCGTGCTTTTAACGTACTTTAAATGTATGACGAACGTGTGATAGCCGAGCGAGTAGCGTCGCCGGTCAGCGATTTATTCTACAACGGCCGTGTTGCCGGCGTGTATGACGTGTGTGTGACGTGTGTGTGACGTGTGTGTGTTGAGTGACTGTCGAGGGTTTGTTGTACAGCAGTCGTGTGCCTGCGAGGATCGTGCAGTGATCCAGTGATTCGATTACAATCGGCGAAAAAGTGCAAGTCGTCCTCTGTCGGCAGCTGTCGAGCGGTGGCCGTACTGTGTGAGACACGGCCTTAAAGCTCCTACACTCGCTCTGGTTCCCACGACCAGACGAGGGAGAGAAGGGGGAGCACCAGGCACCGCCAGAACATACAATTAACTAGGCAGCCTGGGCTCTCACTCGCAACACAAAGTAATCAAGTAAAACATAAGACAACATTGTGTAAACTTATGATAGATAAAATAATTGCACAAAGGCTAAATAAACTAATTAAATATAGTAATAGCCAACCGGCCACACAGACTACAGGCGCCGTCCTGCTAGCCATGAGGGCTAGCTAGCTACTAGCCTCACACAGGGTCCCCTCCCACCACAGGCCTTGCAACTATAATAACTCACTCACAAATTATACAGGCTACAAACTCATTTAGGAGTGACAATATATATATATATATATATATATATATATATATATATATATATATATATAAATATGTGTGTGTGTGTGTGTGTGCTACTTATAATTTTAGGTTAAGGGAACAGTCTCTTTAACGCTATATGGCCCGCTGTGTTGTGGGTTTTAATTGCATTTTGTTTAGTTAATGTTAAGGATGTAGTTCGTTTTGTCAATTTCAAGCATTGCATTTTAGTTCACTCACTAGTCTAACAAAAATATCTTCCTAGATTTCCTTCAAACTAATAAATGTCCCTGCCGAAGGCCAATTTTTTCCAAATTACAGGCTTGCTATCGATCGGCCAGAAGAAAACCAACACCTGATTTATTTTTGTACTTTATAAAATCCAACTTACTCCCTCTCGGGCATAGGCTGAGAGCCTGTACATTCAACCGCTGTACATTTAATGGTGAAGCCTTCACCTGTGAGGTCTCATTCCAGCCTAGGGAGTGAGACATGTGAATCAGTTAAGAGCTGCAACCAGCCTGTGTCATCTTGCCTTCACAAGATGCAGCGGCGTTGTGAAATTACAGTTGCCTTGACTGGAAGGGTACTTAGTAGTGGTGAGCGTATCGATATCAAAGTAGCGATATTTCAGATACCAACTCTCTACTTGAAACTATTGATTCTGAAGGCTTGGTATCGAGTGTTATGAGTACTAGAGAAACCTACGCAAAGTAATCCTGAAATTTATAAAATTAATCTGTTTTACCTCCATTTCCATACCTCCACTCTTGCTTATCGTTCCTCCTAGATATTTAAAACACTACTTGTTCCAATATTTCCCCATCCACCTTCACATCTAGATTCCCTCTCCAGTAACCCCTATTACACACCATTACTTTATTGTACTACTGAACTATTTGTTACGCGTCGTTGTAATCCAACTCGCTTTATTGTTTATGTTCATAAGTTGCTTGCTTAGGATACTTAGAACATAATCCGGCCCGACAGGAACACAACTAGCATTATTAATAATATTTCTAGATTACTCAATCGCACCCCCAAACAAAATAAACACACGAAGTAAGGACAATAAGATTTTATTTCTTAAACATTAGTTACAGTATCAGGGCACATCCGGACCTTAACAATCCACGAGCGGCTAGGTTAATAACTTCTACTACCTGCCCAGCGGGCATATTTACCCTAAACGAGCTTCATTCCATGCTCTTTTTCATGCATAAAGAAGAGCCAGAGCGTAATACAATTATGTATCCATGAAAGGGCGTTAATTGAGCTTTCCAATGACACCTGAACCATCCTTCTACGATCACGGGTTGTCTTGCAACGATCGTGCAACACAAAGGAAAAGTCCCTAAAATACGGTAATTTCCTTTCATATTTCCCTGTCTAGGGAGGCAGTGGGTGTGGATGTGTGTGGAGGTGGGGCCAGTCGCGGCGCGGGAGCCGTACCAAACGGTCAGAGCCAACCTACGCTCCTCCCACCGCTCGGACTCTCTCTCAGAGCCAATTATGTGCTCAACATCGCATACGACTTAAGGCGGGCCCCGCTCTTCAGGCAGGTGTTCTCTAGACCGCCTTAAGTCGGGCCCCACCAAAGAGGGGTTAACTATAGAGTATAAGTCCAATGGCAAATCAATGGTGACTTGGAAAGAGTTAACTAGGTTTTACTCCTTCATGAATAAATGTGTCACTTACAAGGCATCTAACATGAAATATATGAATCATACAAGACAGAACATTAAGATATGATGACAATATACATGCGTGGTAAGTGTCCACAAAGAGGAATAAAAGTGAGCAAATATGGACAACGGAGATTGGTACTCAGGTGTGCGTAGGTAAGCGTGGCTAGAAAGGTAAAGTGCTCAACAGGTAAGGCAGATGGTCACAGGTTCCCGCGTGAGGGTTAAGGTCACCTTTACTGAGGTGTGTTTGAATAAATATCTGATTTAATGCAACGTTAACTCAGGATGACAAGATATGCATTTGGCTTTAGTCCTGGTAATATGACAATTAAATTTAGAATTAAACTATAATAGAACACTTGTGAATAATCACTCACAAGTTATACGAACAATAATTATAGATGTAAATGAGCTAGAATCACAGTTAAATGAGGAAATTTATATTCACAAAACGTGTAGTGAATAAATGTAGCTGAAACATTAGCTAGAAAATGCAGTAAGTTTGAATAATTTAACATGCTACTGGAAATAAAATAAAGACACAAAACGAAGTAGTATCTCGTAATAGCCGGAATAAAGGCTGATGAATTATATAATAAAATAAAGGCACAGAACGAAGTAGTGTCTTGTAATAGCCAAAATGAAGGCTGATCAAGTATAAAATAAAATAAAGACACAGAGTGACGTAGTGACTTGTAATAGCCAAAATAAGGGCTGATGAATTATATAATAAAATAAAGGCACAGAACGAAGTAGTGTCTTGTAATAGCCAAAATGAAGGCTGATGAAACACAGAGTGATACAATATAAAATTCCCAAACTGGCGGAAGAATAATTTGTAACAGTATAACGTGGTTGATCGAATTATTCACAAGAATAAATACAGATTAGAAATATTGAACATAATATAACACAAACTCAACGGAAGGAGATTTTACTTTAACACAGGAGAAACTGAACTCTAATTTATCTCATACGAAAAATGGACATAGCACTGTCTGGAATTTGAGAATAAATATAAAAGGAAATTAATACTCTCTTTGTACACTTCACTACGAACATGGACACTCATTAAATAATAACGTAAATGAATAAGATCTGAGAGTGTTCATTAATTCTTATGTGTAGTGTAGGGTATATCTTGTAGTTATAAAGTACAGTATATATAACATTGGTATGGAGTTTAAATCAGTTAAATCCAGAATATTATATATATAATTAACCGGCAGAAGTGTGTTTTGTTCTCACAATGAGAGAGAGAAATTTGGGCAAGGAGATTTTAGGATAACGTTATATTGAACACTAACATAATTATCTTATATACCTTCACAATAATTCTCAAAACTCAGTAGCACAGAGACACTTAGGGTGGAGGGTGATGAGGAGAAGTGAGATCCATGAGAGGGAATCTGGTCGACGTAGGATTCGTAATTTCTCCTTCTGTTTGGCACCAGAGGGAACTGCCGCCCTCACACACAACTAGAGCAGGTCACTTCCAGTTCCTCTAACACACCTCCCTGCTCCCCGCAAACATGGGTGTATATCCACTTGATCGCCTGGGAGCTAGTAGAAGATATTGCCTCGTGTTTGCCTACCGATCATATATTTTGGTCAGGTAATAAAATTATTCAGATGATAAATTGAGTCTTGATGAATTCATTTCGGAATAGTAGGGACATGTGGATTTTGATCTTTTAATTATTGTGAAGTTAATAATTACCTTAAAAATATAATCGACATAGGAATACATGGGTATTGTTATTATTTATTTCTTAATACTAAACTTTTATTTTAGAAAGCTTGCATGGTTGCAGGATAATTGTTTTGCCTTAATTTTGTATTTTCATCTATTATTAAGGTTGTATGCAAAGCTTTCCTTACTCTCAGTTGATATGTTATTGTTGATATATGTGATTTTCTGCACTGTAGAGGTGGTTATTCTGGTCACAACTGTTGAAATAGAATATCGGATGTTGATGGGGAATTAGCATAAACTCCTCTTTATTATAATTCAAATCCGGTTTTTGTGTTGGATACACCTTTGTCCTGTGTTGGATGCGCCTTTGTCCCGTATCTCGGACCTTGTGATTGGGCCGGGAGAGACCCAGGTGATTGGTCCGGAAGAAGCCCAGGTGATTGGTCCGTAAGAGGTCCTGCAGTTCTCGTAGGTCTTGGTAGATGGCGTTGATCATAGAGGGCGTTGATTAATGATTATAGACTTCGTTGTTTCTTTTTCTTTCCTTGATGTTGGTTAATCTGGTTCTTGTTTGCTGTGTCTCTCCGTGGTTTGTGAGAACATCTGATGGGGTTGCTTAACTTGGCTGTTTGCAACCCCGTCATCTCCCTATTGTATATACTACTGAACTATTATATACACATAATTTGATGTGAATTATAAAAATAAATAAAAATGTGCTTTGGAGTATTCTATTGATAACCTAATTATATTAAACTTATTCCTACCACTATAAGTCTACTACGTATTACTTAGTTCTACATATATCTCACAATCTTCTTTTTCCAACGTCTTATGGATAGTATTTGTATTAGTGACCCTATCAATAGATCGATTACATAGTAACAAGCTAAGACATCACCCAACCTCAACCATCAAGGTGTCACTGGGGTAATTTCCCTATGAATGTAGTATTTAGTTTTGTTCTCAATTATCTCCATACATTATTACTAGTCTACTACCCTAGTACTCCTGAATTCCATAATAAATAAATAAGCAATATTATACAATATATTAGGAATATGAAGTCAAACTCATCATGATCACTTGAATAAAGTATTGAAGATTAGTAATAACAATATATATATATATATATATATATATATACTGTATAATTTATACTGTATATTTATTAATATATTTATATAAAGAAATCTCTAAATGGTTTCCTAAGCAAAATTGTTTGAAGATAAATTGTCACATAGTTATTAGGATATTAGGCTATCAAATTTATCCCACTCATAATAATTCAAGGGATAGGTAAAATATAAATTAAAGGCATGGCCTAAACACTCAAGCCATCATATGGAGGACGAGAGATAAATGACCTATCCTCCGGTACCTGTCACATGACGTGCGGTATTCTGAGCACTTTAGGGGCTCTGAGAGAGAGTCCGCGTGTTGGGTGGAAGATAGGCGGGCTCTGACCGCTCGGCACCACCACTGGACCATGTCTGGGACCACCGCCGTCCTCCCACCATCAACTGTCCTCGCGAGATAAGGAAAAACGACTGAAATTACCCTATTTTAGGATATTTTTACTTCCGGTTACGCGATCGCTACAGCATAACCCGTGATAGTACAAAGATGATTTAGGTGTGATTGGAAAGCTACATTATCGCCCTTTCACGGATACATGATTGTATTACACTCTGGGTCTTGTTTATGCATTAAAAAGAGCATGGAATGAACCTCATTTTTGGTAAATATACCCGCCTGGCAGCTAGGTCATGTAAAAAAATGGCCCCGTCCTTAAGGTGTTAAGTCTATAATATATATGATTTTTACTAATTTATCCCGGTACAAATTACAAAAAAAAAAAAAGATAGGTTAAATATATCGATATAAATGAGTGAGGCCTGACTTGAAGTGAAGTATGGGATATTTGTGAGGGTTAAGCATGTGATAAATAATTAGTTAACACATTTTGTTTACTACACTACCAAAATAATGATTTACCCTCGGGTTACCACTTTTTTAATTAATAAAATCCCAATCCGGATTGCGTTTACGTTTAGCATAAGCGGAACCGTATTAATTAATTAACTAACGGTCTAGCGATAGCGGAAAGCTACGTTTACGATATGCGATATGGCGATTACGAAAGTGAATAATTGTTAGCGATGCCCACCACTGATATATATATATATATATATATATATATATATATATATATATATATATATATATATATATATATATATATATATTATATATATATATATATATATATATATATTTATATATATATATATATATTGTGACAGACGGAGCAACCAGTCTGGAGATATAAACTACCCAGTTGGCGGAATTAAGCCCTCTACACTCACCCCTCCATGACCCCCTCTGGACATAGAAAGCTGTTCGATGGTTTCGGCCCGTGTGGAGGGGTCAAACGAGTGGGGGGTAAGAGCAGTCTGATTGGCGCCGGCATGACACGAGCGATATGATTGGAAGCGGCACCACGAGACTGAAACTTTCCATCACGTCATGATAATGGGGCTTGGTGATTCGGTAGAGACCAAATAGAATGTGTATGAGGGGTAAAATGGGGTTTGAAAATCAGTTGTATTTCTGACTCGGCTGATATCGTGAGTGTGAGGAGAGGTGACGGACGAGAGTGTTCAGACATGGCGGTATACAGATCAGATATAAGATATTAATTTAAATATTTATTGAAGTGAAATATATAAGATTATAAGAATAATTAAAATGGTAATGGGGCTCTATTTACGTGAAAGTATTTAACTTAACTTTGAATTGTAACTCTTAGATACCGTATTTAACATACGTGGTGTGGTCTTGCAACTAAATGAGGACAGGTTATAACTACCAGGTGTGTTGAGGTGAGCTTTCGTGCCGCCTCGTGTTAATTTGTATTTGTTCGGTGAATCTAGAAAGGTTAATAAAGTGGGGTGACAATTGAAAGGTTTAGTGGTGACTTTAGTAATGAATAGTGAAACGCCTTGTGTTAAATTGTATTTGTTCGGTGAATCTAGAAAGGTTAATAATGTGGGGTGATAATTGAGAGGTATATTGGTGACTTTAGTAATGAATAGTTAAACTAATTGTTATTTCATCAATTTGTAAAGCACATTATATTCTGACACTTAAATAACTTGTAATGCGTCATTGCTGTAATTTCTATTAACAATTGTGATACTTGATTAACCCTTCCTACCCTGGCTGCCTTAGGTAATGACAGCACTGCCTTATCTAAGGCATGAGCTTAATAGCCTAATTAAGCTTGGTCCGAACGCCGTGTGTACGATGTATGTCAACAAACCCAAGCGTTCGTCACCGCACCTCCGAAAACAAGAAGGAGAAGACTCCTCAATGTTATTGTTCTGACGTCATGACGAAATTAGTGTCTAAAAAGCCCCCATATTGGCAACATCTCTGCAATATTGGCTCCACTGAAATCGTCATCACAACTGAACCAGTTGACTTACAGAGCTCTACTCAATGCCAAAATACAGATTGAAAACTGCACTACGATTATAGATGAGTGGGAAAGTTCTAGCAGTGAAAATAAACATAAATACGGTAGCCTAGGCCTAGATGTTTTTCGGCCACATCGCCCGGGTAGGGGCGACCGTCATTGGCTGAGACAGCCCGGGTAGGAAGGGTTAAGCATTGAAATAATGCAATATTGGGAAAACTAGCGAGCAGTGAACGATCGGACAATCATATACCGGGACGTCCTGGATCTGATTTATTTTTCTATTTATTTTGTCTTTGTTTTGCACATACGTTATTTTTTTGTTTATTGGAATTATAAATACATTTATTGTTGTTGAAATGGTGACTTTAATATCTTCCCTTCTTCGATAGTACTTGTAAAGGATATAATAAGATAATGATAATTAAGGAGAATAAAATAATAAGATGTTTACCATAACTATTTATAATAAATAATACATTATAATAATTAATCTCAATCGGAATTAATCTTAACCCGTTGGCTGCGGGAACCATTCTGGACAAATCATCATAATAAATAATAATAATAATAATATCTAATATAATAATTAATCATCATTAATTACAAATAATCATACCAATCATAATTAATCTAAATAATCACTAGTAAATTAAATATGATCTTAAAGTGCTTCTGGAACTTATAAATTATCTAGCTAAGCTTCCTTTATGACTAGTACATAATTCTTGAGCTGTCTCACTTATTTGAAGTGAAAAGAAAGCAAGCAACAAAAGACAGCTAAAATCCTACCAGAGACTTGAGAATCATAAAAACTCACCATTACCACTCTGGTCAAGCGAGCCAACTGCTCCGTGGCCGCCAGGGTCGTGACAATATATATATATTCTCTTGAAGGCATGTGAGATTAAATAAAATAGCATAGTAAAACTTATATATTTTTTATTTAGAGATTGCAAGAGAAATTTGAATCTCTATATAACAAATATGTAAATGCTAACTATGCTATTTTATTTAAACTCACATGCCTTCATGAGAATATACTACCTGGCTACACTAACTTCCATATGTATATATATAAACATTATTTTCTTATAAACACCTTATTAGCGGGCTAGCGGTTTATTTATATGTACCGCCCAGCGGGGTGTTTTTAGCCAAAATAGGGCTGTTTACGTGATCATTTTCATGCCTAAATAAGACCCAGAACGTAAAACAAGTATCTATCCCTGAAAGGGCATAAACAGAGCTTTCCAATGACACCATAACGATCCTTTTATGACGGCTAGTTTTCTTGCAACAACCGCGCAACACGAGTGCAAAAAGCATGTAATTCGGTACTTTCCCCATACAATTCAGTATGTAGCGAGTGAGAGAGGGAGGGAGGAGGTGGGATTCGTGTCAGTAGGTTCGCCGCGGTGGTCTGGAGCAGTCATACGCTCGCTACTCTCCTGCCACCACTTGTCTCTCTGTCTCAGCAACATTACGTGCTGAAATTGCCACACGACCTATGTCGCGCGCCGCCAGATAGTCCAGATTTATTATACTCGACTTATGTTGCGCGCCGATAGTTAGGGGTTAACTCTGCTAAGCAGAGTGGTATTGCACACACAGATCCCGCCCGTATACTGTGCACCATCAGTAAGTTTGTCTGTCGTCGTCGTCGTCAGTCGTCGTCGTCCATCCGGAAACTCCTCCCACACCGTTCGATGGATTTTCACCAAATTTGACAGGTATATACATTTGGTCAATGGAAAGGTCAGTCAAAAATAAATTTTAAATTTAAGTAAGAGGTTAAGGTCAAAGGTCAAGGTTAAAAATAAGGTCAATAATTCATGTGTTTTAGTTTTATTCAAATTTCTTAATTTTCACTATACAAGTTACTGGTAACCTCGATATCTTATTGCCCAGATTTTAGATAAATATTCTTAGTTATAAGATCAAAGGTCAAGGTCAAAGGTCATAATATTTGTTTTACTAGTAATTCTTATATTAACTGTTAGATTTGCACTAGGCTTACCATGAATATTCAGAATACCTAGGCGAAGGTCATACAATAAACTATTCAATTCCATATGAAAGGTCAAGGTCACAGGCCAAGGTCAAATAAAAGGTCAATATGCTATTTTCTTTACTTTTAATGCAAACGTCACCAAATTGGGTGAGATAGTTGCACTTTGAATGAAAAGGAAAATAATAAATGTTGAGATATATAAAGGTCAGTATAAAGGTCAGAGTCCACTATTTTATTGATATATATGAAAACAACAGATGGGTTTTAATGAAATAAGGCATGTTTATTTGATTGTCATGGGCAATGTCAATGCACACGAAAATGTACTCCTACATAAAGGTCAAGGTCAAAGGTCAACTCTTAATATTTATTAAAAAAGATTACTCACATTTTAAAAAACTGGCTGTGTTATGGCTTATTACTTAAATATCATCTGTATATCAAATTGCACATAAATATTGTAATAGTTAAGGTCAAAACAAGAGTATTTTAAATTTTCCCTAAACTCCTTCTTGGCTGTTTAATGTATTGTCACCGAATTATACAGGCAAATTAAGTTGCTCAATGCGACGACCATCCAAATATATGTATTTTATTTTTAGTCAAAGGTTAAAGTTCAAGGTCACAGTCTATGATCAATATTTGTAATCAATAAGTTTTTATACAAATTACACCATATTCATAATGCTAGTTAATACGAACATTGCTGTTAAGCTAACTAAATCCTTGATAAGAAATTCTAAGGTCGAAGGTCAAGGTTAAAGGTCAAGGTTGAATGTCGAAATATGAGATTTACTAGTATTTCCTATTTAATGTAAGATTCTCATTAGGCATATCATGCATATTCGGAATGCCTAGACCAAGGTCATACAAGAATAAACATAATTCGATTTGATAGGTCAAAGTCACAGGTCAACGTCAAATTTAAGGTCAATATGCTAAATTCTTTACTATGCATGTAAACTTCACAACATTCTTTGAAACAGTTTTGTTCTAATGGTAAATTAAAATGTTAAATTTTCAGACATCATGAAGGTCAAGATTAAGGTCAAAGGTCAAGGTCAACTATTCCTTTAATACCTCTGAAACTAACTGATGATCTTTAATGAATTTTGACACACTTATTTGATTTTCTAGGGTTATATCAAAACAAATAGAAATATAATCACACATAAAGGTCAAGGTCACAGGCCAAGGTCATAAGTTAACCTTCATCATAACAGAAATACTAAATTTTCGATAAGCTGACGACTTTTACAGTAGTTGCATTTTACTTAAATAACATAAATTTCAATCATATATACTGTATATATATTATAATACTTAAGGTTAAAGGTCAAGGTCAAAGAACAAAAGAAGAGTGTAAATAATTGTCTTTAAACTCTTCCTAGACTGTTTAACCCTTTGTGTACCGGCGACGTCTTTTTTATTGTATTATAGCTATAACTAGATGATTTTGCGGAGCTTATGAAGGATCTGTGGTAGTAAAAAGGGTTAATTAAGATAGTTGAAAGCCTGCTAATTTTATGAAGGCCCTTCATAAACTGAATAAAATCGTCTTAATATCCAGTATGAAATGAAACCGACAGAACTGTACTGAACATGTTACGTATCGTGACCAAATTTTGCTGGCAAATTTGGTTGGTCAACGCAACGATTGTCCAAATTTTGTGTTTTTGATATTCAAAGGTCAAGGTGAATGATGAAGGTCACAGATTATGCTTACTATTTCTTTCTTATATATATTTTAAATTTGAATTACACCACATTCAAAATGCTACAAAATAGTGTTACGCTGACCTTAGTATAGATAAATATTCCAATGGTTAGGATTCAATTTGATCATAAATGTAATTATATATAATATATAAATATACTCCCAGGCGGACATGAACCACCAACAGTCAGGACGAGTGTCTATGCTTTAATCCACTACACACAAGTATCCTCTATCACGCTGTGGTATAGTGGATTTAAGTATGGGAACTTGTTCTGACTGTCAGTGGTTCAAGTCCAAGTGTGAGTATAAAAACATATAGTAGTTTACGTGTATTTGGGATATATACAGTATATATATATATATATATATATATATATATATATATATATATATTATGTTCTCTCCACTAACCAACTTTACTCCTAAACTCGATTAATGAAATTAACAAACACATGTGGCAGTCCTGGGATTCGAACCTAGGATGCTCACACCGAAAATCAATACACTTATGCATTGCACCACGAAGACAGTTAATGAATACTGCACAAGCCTACGATGTATTACGCAGTTTCGAATCCTGCAGTCTAGAGTTAATGCTTTTTTGCAGCATTAATTCTATTTTTTAAACTTATTTTGTTCTATTTTATTGTATTATATTTATACTTGATATCCTCCACTGCATAATATGTTATCTGTGTTTAATATGTGTATATGTACAGTACAGTATACAGTATATGTTTTTATTTTTTCCTAAGTTGCCGTAGTCTCTCTACAGTGCCTCCGGGTGTTTTGTGTGGATTCATCTTGATGGTGTTTCTGCACCCTGGTTGGAGACTTAGGCATCTCATATAATAATAATAATAATAATAATAATACCAATCTTAGCATGTACAATATCCCAACTGCACTATCGGAGGCTATGCATAGGTGAAAGGAAATAGTAATTAATGGGGCACTTAACCCTAGGGAAGGCCTCTCGATAAACTACTACTGAACCTGAATTAATTATTATGTTCTCTCCACTAACCAACTTTACTCCTAATATGTACAGAATATATATATATATATACAGGGTGTCCCAGAAGAAAAGGGCATAACTTTGGGAAATGATAGAACAAGGTATTCTAAGCATAAAATGTTCTATAACAAAAAGTCCAAATCTCAACCGTTATAAAGATATTGAAGGTTTAATTTAGTGTCCTCCCCCGCATCACTGTAATGGACTCACCCATGTCAAATAGTTTCCAACTGGTCCAAAGTGAGCTAATAAGTCTGTAATCATTTTGCAACTTACAGAATTATAGTATCTTTATAATAACATGGTAAAATAATTGCAGAAAGATGGAGGTGTGGTAGGCACTAAGACAGCTAGGCAAGCCTTATGGGGAAATACTGAAGAAAATACCATTTTCAACATGCAATATCTAGATACCGGTCGAGATTTGGAATATTTCTTATTGAACCTTTTAGGCTTAGAATACCTTGTTCTATCACTTCCCAAAGTTATGCCCTTTCCTCTTGGGACACCCGGTATATGTATACCAGTATATATATATATACAGTATTATATATATATATATATATATATATATATATATATATATATATATATATATATATATATATATATATATAATATAAACTGTATTTACTGTATATAAACCGATTTTACCTAAGAGATTCAATGCTACTTGCAGAATTTTAGGTCACAGAGTTGCCTATGTATTTTTTTTTTTGGGGGGAGGGGGTGAGGGGGGGGGGGGGCAGGTAATGCTAAAACTGAACACCTACTTTATTATTATATTCATTAGTTTTTAGTATGCTCCCTACTGTAGACCTCGATCAAGCCCCCCTCCGAGATCAAATTGTAAATTTTTGGGGAGGAAAAAGTTCCGGCCGAAGGCCGTTTTTTATTAAAAGTACAAGCTCCCTATCTTTTACCCGTACAATTTCGACACCTAATGGAAAGAATGGTTTAAAATATTGAAAACAAAAAATGCGGTGAAAGGCCTTAACATCGCGAAAGTAATAGAACGAACGGCTAAAATCTTATAAATAATGGAGCTAAGCATGAGAGAAAAGGTGGTCCAGAAAATAATATAACTTTTAAACCTTAACCTGTACTCTACCGTAGGATACAGTAACTAAAGTCCTCTGCAGTCCCATACACTGTGGTCAAAATGGCAAGATAGAACATCTTTCCACCTCAAGAGGAAGAAACAAGACTGGCTCTCCCAACCTTCAGTGGGTCATATACTGTATAAGCTGAGAAGTGTTGCCATATCGAGAGCAGTGCTCAAAGGGTCGTGGTACCAGGTACAGCATTGTACAGGCAGTTACAAAGAAAGTACATTACTGACGGCTCCTAGCCGTCGCTGGGAATGGGGAGTGACTTATCTACTGACGGCTAGTAGCCGTCGCTGGGATAGGAGAGGTCAAAGACGTGCGGTACTAGCACATTATTGAAGATTACTTCAAACACACAGTAACAATAAACTGTGTAAAACAGGAAAATATGAACACAATATTGACCACTTGCGAGTTTAGTGCTATAAGGAAGTTGGAGCTGTAATCATCAGTATGTAGCAATATCATACACGCTAGTTTGTGATAGTTACAAAGATTGCTATGTTTGGTTTTATGTATCTCTATTGGCATTACAACCATATTTTAGCCGGGATTTATGCTATATATCGATGTAAACAAAACAAATCCTCATTGCCTGAAACTCGCAAGTGGTCAATTGCTAACGTTACGTCTGAAGAGGGCTTAATTTGACAGAACTCATTTTGACAATTTAGTCTAGCTATTACCATACGATTGTATGCAGTTTAGAAAGGATCTGTTGGAGTTATAAGGGTAAATGCTGTCTCAATAACCCTCTGACTTCCATATACCCTTAATAATCTTAATGAAATCGTCTAATAATAGCCAGAAAACAGTAAATAAATGTGTAAACGGATCTTTAATTGGTTAAGCAAAGTTTCAAATGGAGATTAGCATATACCACACACATCGATAGTTTTGTGAGCCGAATAGTTAAGGCAGGAAAATAGAGAATTAAATTATTATGCAAGGTTTTGAGTTTTTGGGTACGCAATACTGTAAAATAATGGGTTGCACAGAAAGTGAAGTTATATTTATTTATGTATAAACATTATTTGTATTATTATCATTATTATTATTAATATTATTATTATTATTATTATTATTATTATAATGTTTATTATTATTGTATTAATATTATTAATATGTTTATTACTCTCCCCACCCCCTCTCTCTCTCTCTCTCTCTCTCTCTCTCTCTCTCTCTCAGCGGGAAAACTTGGATAAAACAGCTGACATCCCCACTGCCTCTTTCTCTTAAAAATCCTTCCACAATTCTTGACATCCACACCAAAACTTGCCTGGCTCAGGTGACGATGAAGGGAGAGAAGATAAAAGTATGTGTAAGGTTACATTTTTAGCTTCCAAATAGAATGACACGAGACTCTCTGAGATACTTATCTAGATAGATAGATAGACAGTGAGACATGGACGTAATATGAACATTAACCCACTGAGCCCCAGCGATGCACTGTTTGCGTCAGCAATGAATGTAACGCTAAACCCCAGCGACGCATACGTCTGCGTCAGTGTTAATTACTCCGGTCCTATGGCACCTAGAGGTCTCAGATTTGTATGGGAACTGTGGAAGTATCTCACGCAACCTTGACGATGGTTGAAAACTCTCAAAGTCCAACCGCGTGAGCGTGAGCGCACAAAAACATGGTTTTTGGGTGTTTTTGCCTTACACTTTTTACTCCTGTAAAATCCGTTTTCGGGGGCTCCGTTGGACCAATTTTTGACCTTTTTGATAGTTTTTTTGTGGTTTTTCCTTCATTCCTAACCCATTCGTTATTGTTTCTGGAAAAAAAAAATTCAAAACCTGCCGGTCCCTGGGTGTACATTTATTTATATTTAGCTGGAGCTCAGTTGGTTAACACACACACACACACATTACCCGTGGCATAACTGATAGCGCGTCTGGCTCACAACCGGAAGGTCCCGAGTTCGAGACCCGGGCTGGGAAGAGACATTTGGACAAGTCTCCTAACGGTGTAGCCTCTGTGCACCTAGCAGTATAAATAGGAACCTGGTATAAGTGGACGAACTTGTGACGTCCCCTCTGGGGGTTGGTGGTCAGTTACAAAAGGTGAGAAAGGTATCTTATAGGTCAACCTAAGTCTTCGGGTGAGATTGGTACCATTGGTCCCCACTTTGGGGAGGTGTGGTGGAGTGGTCTTGCCACTGGCCTGGTAATCCAAAGGTCCCGGGTTCAAATCCCGATGTATCAATGGGAAGATATTATTGGGATGGAATTTGTGCTGTACCTAGTATCAGTGCATTACCACAAAGCCCACCGAAACGTCAATAAAATACCCTCATTGTTCCCTGATTAAATAGCACTGTATGAATATTCCCATATTCAAAATATGCTATAGGGGTGCAATGCCTGGTGAGTTATCTGCTCAACAGGTGGCGTTGTGTGTGTGTAAGTGTGAGAGTCTGAGTGTAGGGAGTGAGACAATGAAGCACGGGAACGAGGTGGCTTCAGGGATGGGGTCGTTTCGGGCCATGAGTGAGCATCGTGCCTCATGTGAAGGCAAGATGGCAGGTGCTCGTTGTACTCTACGTGCTTCACATGTCTCACTCCCTAGACTGGAACAAGACCTCACGGGCTTCACTGTTCATTGTAAAGCGGTGAATGTTAAGGCTCTCAGCCTCTGCCCGAGAGGAAGTAAGTTGGAATATAGAAAAAAAAAAAAAAAGAAAAAATACAGATCAACCCAATACTTCGATTTCAGATGTCGCCAATTGATTAATTACACACTATACTCACATCCACAGCCATCGATACAATAACACATGACAAGCACTTCACGCAATACATTCTCAGTTAAAGAGGCGCGATAATAATGAGCTGAAGCTCGCATTGCGTGGATTTCCCTCTGCAATCAAGTTTGGTGAATTACACTGTCTTTCTATCTCTTCCTCTATTGGGTGGTTCTGGTAAGATATTAATTAAGCCCACATGGGGCTGTTCCTTGATCCTGTTGTATTAAATTACATCAGTCTTCATAAATAAAGGGACGCAAATAAACACACAATCGAGTCTTAATACAATTAAGTCGTCTCCTTAATTCACTTTATTGCAAATTCCTGGAATTTTGACAAAACTGGATATCATTCCAGACCAGATGGCTGGATTAAAGTAGGAAAGAAGAGTAATTGGACAGAGGAAGAACAAGCTGATAAGTGAGAAGTACAGTAGAAGACTGACAGTTCTTGGGATCAACCAAGTTGCTTCATTGTTATATACTCCTTGAGGTTTTTTGTACTGTACGTACTGCATACCAGTAGGTTAAGCTTGATAGTAATTTTCTGCATAGAACATTCAAAACTGATAATATGACAACAAATGAATTCTATATTATATAATCGAATCGAATATGTCCTATACGTCCATCAAATATGTCCAGACATCTCATTTGTTATGTACTGGTGCCGATATGGGAAATATATACCGATACTGTAAAACTATGGTAAAACAACATGACCAACGTTGTTATTTATACATTCATTATTGATTGAGACAAACACCTCCCACCTATCACCCAAGTCTTTGACCATAATTAGGCTAACTATAAAAACACCGAGCTACAGTACGTACAGTTGCAGTAATGTATTCGTAATACATTACCGGACGAAACACATGTAGCAGTGAGCGTTAGTTAACCCCTTCAGACGGATGATTATTACTTATTGATCTGTGGACTGACATCACTGAATATGAATATTCCCGCCCAACAATCGTTCAGCCGCGGCCAACATAATAATCTTATCGCTCGTTTTACACCCACAAATATCACCCCAACTGCATTTAAATACACTTCACGATATAGAGGGAAGTCTGTACTACAATATTTCTTTGAACAAAAAATAGTGTATCTATAATGGTTATCGTAAATATCGTAAATTTCGTACATATTTCTGCTGAAAATATTTTTTTTTTTTCACTTCACCTCAAGATATTTCCGAAACTTACTAAATAACTTATTTTTTAGTCATACTAAATCACAGCTACGTTTTCCGGTGAACATGATGGCGGTGTTTAGAATATTCTATACTCAATATTGGATTTTATAGAAATAAATTTATAACAATAGTTTTTCGCTCGTGTCAAAATCCATGCCGCACCAAAATATTTACTCTCAGTCGGATTTCACCCATAATATTTGCTTTTTAGTATTTTTTTTTATCGGCAAGAGGAAAGGTTTTTCTATAAGATTCTATACAAAAAAATAGTAAAAATATAATAATATGAGGAATTTCACCATAGGTGAAAGCATATTGAAGATATGCTTTCACCTACCCGAATATGCCTTCCCCATTTTGACCGATACTTTGTGGGAAAATGGATATATTGTAAGCAAGGGCATTATAGGATGTTTCATTAGCTTTTCAATGGTATCTATATCATCAAAGGACGATCAAAACTAATATTTTTTCCGAATATTTTAGTCCGTGTGGTGCGTAATTTTTCGTCAGAGTTCCGGCCTCGCCGACTGGTCAAAATTTTCGCTTCACTTAACGCTCTATTTAAATATAATTTAAGGATCGATACAGATTTCAGATTTTAAATACGTATATCGGCAAATAATAGAGATTATTATTTTCAAAGAACCAGCTCTGTACGACAAAAGCTATTTTATATGAATATTTTCATATGCGCATCTTACGTCGATCGAAAATTTCCGTCCGCCATGTTTTTCACGCATCTTTTCCCCCACCCATTTTCACTGATAAAATGTGGGACAATGGATAATTTTTAAATCGCATTATTTAGGATTTTTCAATAGCTTTCCAATGGTTAGTTTATCATCAATGTACGATCAAAACCTCTATTTTTCCCGAATATTTTCGTGTCCGTGCGCCAAAATAACCGAATGGTCAAAATTTTTGGTTCACTTGACGCTCTATTTAAACGTCATATTAGGATCCATACAGTTTTTAGATATTAATTTCCTATATCGGCAATGCATACAGATTACTATAATCTTTGAACCAGCTCTGTGTGACAAAAATTCGATTTTATATGAATATTTTTATATGCGCATACCTTACATCGAAAAATTTGAACTGAACTTACTTACCTTAAACGTCGTCTGTTGACCGTAATATGTTAACCCAATATGTATCGAAACTATCCAACCATAGATCAGTAATTTTCAATGATATACATTATCACTTATATCATATAAAGCCACTCTATGACGATATATCAAGGGGGAGGCCATATTTAAATATCCGACACAGGCGTCCTCCCAGCCTGGCTGGTTGAGTCAAACTGAGGAATTTCCACATTCAGAGCTCACTCACTTAGGGATGTTTAAACCTTACAGTGTTGCAAGTTACATCACGTAAATCCTGAGATTCTCAGTGACACACTGGCGAAAGAATTGACGTGATCGCGTATATAATAACTTATCTAGGATTAAATAAGCTTGACCATGTTTCGCCCGGGATTATATACGCGATCGCGTCATAATCGGTGTTTGGTCCAAAGTATTTATATATGCGATCGCGTCATATCAGACTGAGGGTGTTAATTAAGCCCACCATATCATATCACAACACAGCATTTCAGTGTCTGATTTGTTCGACAGAAATTGTAGTCCTACCGCGAATTCCTGACCGCAACTGTACACTTTCTTCAAGAAGAAAGAACATGTGGAGGTAAGAGCACACCAGGACTCACTCACGCCCTATTTACACGTGCACTCTAAAATTAAATGTAAAACACACACACACACACACACACACACAAAAATCATATCCTCAAACACACGTACACATTGTCATATCCCTGCACTGCCATGTAGAGCATATACGTATATATTTACCTGTATATATATATATATATATATATATATACTGTATATATATATATATATATTTTTTGTTTTTTTTCCCCTACGTGAGTGAGGGAGGGAAAAGGCAGAACTGCCTGCAGCGAGTGCCTCCCCCATAGTTGAAAGAGTGACAGGGCCAAAATCAAAGGACGTTCGAGCCAAAATGCCTAAACACACAGAGTTTGAAGCAATTTAAGTCATAGGAAGAGGGAAAGACTGATTCTGGGAGAGAGTTCCAGAGCTCAGCTTTTGAATAGAAGAAAGTTTGAGAGTAACGTTTCACTCTTGCGTTGGAGAGTTGCAGAGAGTGTATATATATATATATATATATATATATATATATATATATATATATATATATATATATATATATATATTAATTATATATATATATATATATACAGTATATATATATATAGAGAGAGATAGAGAGATAGATAGAGAGAGAGAGAGAGAGAGACAGACAAAGAAAGGCAGAATTATTTGTTCCAATCCACTACGTTTACCTATAATTACTGGCTCGGTACACGGTACACTGATTCCCTGCACATAATCAACACGGGAAATTGCCCTCAAACTCAGCGTAATGCTCTTGTAGTTTACCTGAGCGGAATGACCCAATTTAATGAAAGTGAACTCGTGGAATAGCCTAGGGGGGGGGGGGGGGGGGGTATTTTTTTATGTATTTCCTTTTTTCCATCCTTATATATTTATTTTTACTTTACTTCCTAGACCTCTATCAGGCTTAAACAAAATATGAACCCCAATACCTACTTTCAGGAAATGTGTACATTTTTCAACAGAGAAATGTCCTGCTCCTAAACTACAGGCTCATTATCGCTTGCCAGGATAAATTTGACACCTAATTGGCATGAAATATTTCGATAATGACAAAGAAATGGGGTGATGGTCTTAAAATTGCCAAACGAGTCAGGCGAACGTCATAAAATATAAATACTAATGGGGCTAAACATGAGGGAAAAGAGGGTCCCCCAAAAAAAGATCAACCTAATGAATGTGATCGCCTTGGAATAACCTTAATAAATATCATGTAGTTGATTAATCTAACATGATGCTAATGGGGATGTTTAAGTGCAAAAAAAATACAAAGAAATACGAAGGAAAGCAAGCAACAAATAGTATAATGTACTTGAATATGTTTAACCAAGAGTAACACAGTATTCGTGTGTTGTTTACAATATTGTGTAATAATTTAAGTGTCTGCTAGGGAGCTACGATTCAGCAGACTATGCCAATTGACAATATAAATATATAGGCTATATATATATATATATATATATATATATATATATATACATCTATCTACCCGTAAGGAACTCCCTACGGACTATCCCTTATTCTTCAACAATACAAAAATCAATCCTTCATCTTCTCTCAATATTCTTGGTGTCTCTTTTTCTTCTGCTCTCAGTTGGAAGGACCATATTACCAGTCTTGCTAAGGCAGCCTCCCAGAAGCTGGGTGTGGTCAACCGCCTTAGGGGGTTATTTTCCCCTGCACAGCGTCTTGCTCTGTACAGGGGCATAGTGCGTCCTTCTATTGAGTATTGTTTACATGTGTGGGGAGGTTCCTCTCACACGGCTCTCCTAGACAAAGTTGAAAGGAAGTGGACTCCCGTCCACTCACCAACTCTCTGCAATCTCTCTCTCTCCGCCGCAATGTTGCACCTCTCTCGCTATTCTATGGCTACTATAATAATCAGTGTTCCTCAGAGCTTTCCCAGTGTATACCACCTCCTTACGTAGGGCACGTGGTACCCGTCTGGCAACTCAATCCCACCCTTACTCTGTGCAACTGTCCAACCCAAGAGGGAAACGTTACTCTCAAACTTTCTTCTACTCAACAGCTGAGCTCTGGAACTCTCTCCCAGAATCAGTATTTCCCTCTTCCTATGACTTAGATTGCTTCAAACTCCGCGTGTCCAGGCATTTTGGCTCGAACGTCCCTTGATTTTGGCCCTGTCACTCTTTCAACTATGGGGGAGGCACTCGCTATAGGCAGTTCTGCCTTTTGCCTCCTTCAATCACATAGAAGATTTTGTTTTTATATATATACGGTATATATATATATATATATATATATATATATATATATATATATACACGGTATATATATTATATATATATATACTGTATATACATATATATATATTTTTTTTTCTATGTGAATGAGGGAGACAAAAGGCACAACTGCCTGCAGCGAGTGCCTCCGCCAGAGTTGAAAGAGTGACAGGGCCAAAATCAAGGGACATTCGAGCTAAAATGCCTGGACACACAGATTTTGAAGCAATTTAAGTCATAGGAAACGGGAAAGACTGATTCTGGGAGAGAATTCCAGACCTCAGCAGTTGAATTGAAGAAAGTCTGAGAATAGCATTTCACTCTTGGGTTGGAGAGTTGTAAAGAGTACGGGTGGGATTGTGTTGCAAGATGGGTACTACGTACCCTACGTAGAGGAGGTGGTATACACTAGGAAAGCTCCTAGGAACACTGATTATTGTAGTAGTGATAGAATAGTGAGAGATATGCAACATTGCAGCGAAGAGAGAGAGATTGCAGAGAGTTGGTGAGTGGATGGGAGTTAGTGATGCGAAAGGCTTTCCTTTCTACTTTGTTTAGGAGTGCAGTGTGAGAGGATCCTCCCCACACATGTGAATAATACTCAATACAAGGATGCACTTTACCCCTGTACAGAGCAAGAAGCTGCGCAGGGGTAAAGAACCCCTTGAGGCGGTTGAGCACACCCAGCTTCTGGGAGGCTGCCTTAGCGTGACTGGTAATATGGTCCTTCCAAGTGAGAGCAGAAGAAAAAGAGACACCGAGAACATTGAGAGAAGATGAAGGGTTGATTTTTTGTATTGTTGAAGAATACGGGATAGTCCTCTGGAGGTTACTGATGGGTAGTAAGATGGATAAATTGAGTCTTAGAAGCATTAAATATAACAAGGTCTTCTCTACCCCTATTGGAAATAGTAGCTAGATCAGAAGATAAGTGTTATATGGCTTCATTACGTTTGCTTTTGAGGGACTGCTGGCTGGGGTTTTCTGGAAAACTAATTGAGTGGTGTAAGGTAGAGTCCTCTACATATGAAGTGGTGGGACTGAATGTACAGTTGAGAAGATAATTTATGAAAATTAGAAAGAGAATAGAAAATAGGACCGAACCCTGAGGAACACCGGAGTTGATATGATGAAGGAGTGAGCGATGGCCGTCCACAACCGCAGCTATGGAACGGCCGGAAAGGAAATTAGATACAAAGGCACAGATGGAGGGACAGAAACCGAAGGTGGCCAGTTTGGAAATTAAAGATCTGTGCCAGACTCTATCGAAGGCCTTCGATATGTCTAGTGCAACAGAAAAGGTCTCACCAAAGTCCCGAAGAGTTAGTAAGATATTAAAGAAAATCACCAGTAGAGTGACCCTTAACACCTTATTAGCGGGCTAGGCGGTCTAGAGGACCGTAGCGCCCAGCGGGGTGTTTTTACCCTAAATAGGGTTGTTTACGTGATCATTTTCATGCCTAAATAAGACCCAGAGAGTAAAACAAGTATCTATCCCTGAAAGGGCATAAACAGAGCTTTCCAATGACACCCGAACCATCCTTGTATGACCGCTGGTTCTCTTGCAACGATCGTGCAACACGAGTGCAAAAACCCTGTAATTAGGTAATTTCCCTACATAATTCCCTGTGTAGCGACTGAGAGAGGGGAGGGAAGGGTGGGAGTTACCTCAGTTGGTCCACCGCGGTGGTCGTGAGCGGTCATAGAGTTGCTAGGCTCCGCACACCGCTCAGCTCTCTCTCTCAGCAACATTACGTGCTGAAAATGGCGCACGACATAAGTTGTGAACCGCCACTTAGTCCAAATTTATTTCACACGACATAAGTTGCGCCGCCAATTAAGGGTTAAGGAAGCCATACTGGCGATCTGAGAGCAGATTATGAGAAGAGAAATGCTTAAGAAATTTGGAAGCAAAAATGGTTTCAAAAACTTTAGAGATACAAGAGATGAGAGCAATTGGATGATAGTTGGACGGTTGAGAGCGGTCACCCTTCTTTGGGACAGGTTGAATGAGAGCAAACTTCCAGCAAGAAGGGAAGACGTCAGAGGAGAGACAGACACAAAAGAGTTTGCCTAGGCATGGGGTCAGCACGGAAGCACTTTTTTTGAGTACAACGGGAGGAACACCGTCCGGACCGTATGCCTTCTTAGTATTAAGCCCAGAGAGGGTAGAAAGTACATCTTTAGAAGAGATTAGGATATTAGGCATAAGTAGGAGAGAGGGGGGTGGAGAGGGAGGAATAGCACCGGAATCATCCATTATATATATATATAATTATATATATATATATAATTATATAATTATATATATATATATATATATATATATATATATATATATATACAGTATATATATATATATATATATATATATATATATATATATATATATATATATATATATATATATATATATATATATATATATATATATAATAAATATATATATATATAATAAACAACTTCAGCTCCACTCAATTCCTCTCTGAGACTATCAAAACTTAGGTCATTAAACGACTCCCCACTACCCCCTCGCCTTCCACTACACCGGTCATTTTATCTTCTTGGAAAACTTGAAGATATCTGATTTATATTCAAAGTAGCTGATATCTTTGAGGGGAAATGTTGAGTAAAAGCTGATGGATAATGTGAAGGCTATTATTGTCCAGGAAAGTATGTTTAACATTGTTTCTCAACACTCAACGAGCGGCCTAGGCGGTATATTTGACCGTGCCGCCCAGCTTTTTTTTTTTACCATAAATGGCGTTGTTTCCGTGCTCTTTTTCATGCATAAACAAGAGCCAGAGCGTAATACAAGTATGTATCCCTGAAAGGGCGTAAATTGAGCTTTCCAATGACACCCGAACAATCCTTCTACGATCACTGGTTGTCTTGCAACGATTGTGCAACCGAAGGGCAAAATCGCTATAATACGGTCATTTCGTTACATAATTATGTGTGTAGCGAGTGAGAGAGGGTGAAGTAGTGTGGAGTACATGTCAGTGGGCCCACGACGGTCGTGGGCAGCGGTCATGAGGCAACCTACGCTCCTCCCACCGCTCGGCTCTCTCTCAGAACCAATATTACGCCAAAATTGCACACAGACTTAAGTCGGGCCCCGCCACATAGTCCAGGTTTTTAGATACGGACTTAAGTCGGGCCCTGATAGACAAGGGTTAATGGAACTAATTTCACTGTTTTTGTATTACCGGTACTAATTGAAGCAAGAACACCTGTACGTTATCCCATTCGCAATCTAACAAACATTTTGATTATTGTTATGGTCATAGTGATGGTGTTGAGGCTAACGCTAGGTGGATATTGGAAAAAATATAGTATATCAGACGAACAAAATCATGAGATTATAATGTTTGCATATATAGTGACAGTATCAGTAGCTATTGGTAAAGTGAAGTTAGGCTAACGTATTTGATCACATTTAGTAGGTGGATAAAGTATGAGGGATGGATGGAGTGTGTACCGAGATGCCGATATATGGAAGTGAGGTACCGGTAGTGATTGAATGGATATACAAAATGTGTATACTAGTATGAACAAAGGGAGACATAGACGTTGCTGGAGTGATATTAACCATAAGTGAGAGGGGTGGAAATGAGTTACTGAAGAAGTACAGGTGGAGTCACATGGAGAGATAGACAGACGAATAAAGAAGCACGAGCGCGTTGTGGTGGGGATCTGGATGTGCTTGACAGTGTGAAGAGCAACACCTTGGGGTGGTTCAGTAATGTGGAGCGTATGGAGTACAACAAAAACTATCAACAACAGGTCATGCGACCCCTCAAGGTTACTTGCCCTCCAAAACACTGCTGTTCTAAGTGTTGCAACAGTATTTCGGAGAAAGTGGGAAATATGTGAGAAGGAAGTGATGCCCTAGGGCTTAGTTCATGGCAGGGGAAATTATATTAAGAACTACAGTATTAGGTTATTGATCAAAGACTATTAAAGAAAGTATTTATTCAATTACAAATGCAGTCAACCTTTGGGTTCAGGGCAAGGTGCTTGTCTAGGCGAATTTTGAAGGAATCAACGGTGTTGCAGTCTATGACATCTCGGGGAAGCCCATTCCACAAACTGACGACTCGATTGAAGAAAACATTATTGGATTCAATAGAGTTGAATGATTACCAATGATTTAGCAGCTATTTCCCCGCATGTTGTTTGATCAGTCAATCGTAAAATATTGATTACAGTTAATGTTGTCGATGCCTTTAATGATCTTGAAAACATGAATAAGGTCACCTATCAATCTGCGCTTGGTTAATGGATATACATTTAGTTCTGTAAGACGTTCCTCGTATGGTTTGTTCCGAAGACAGGGTACCATCTTGGTAACCCTACGTTGAGCTCGTTCCAATTTGTATATATCTTTTTGATAGTAAGGGCACCAGAACTGAACGCAGTATTCCAAAAGTGGGTGGACTAATGTATTGTAAAGGGTGAGGATAATGTCTTTTGATTATGTTCAAATGATCTACCTATGAAACCTATATTTTTGTTTGCCTTCTTAACAACTTCAGCACAATGTTGACTTGGTTTTAAGTTACTGAATATTGTTACTCCTAAATCGGTTTCTCTGTCTACACTCTTTAGCTGGGTGCCATTCATCGAGTAGTCTGCTTTTTCATTGCGGTATCCGACGTGAAGTACTTTACACTTATCTTCATTGAAGCACATTTGCCAGATTTTAGCCCATTGTGATAGCTTGTTTAGATTGTTTTGCATATCTTCAAAATGTTTATTTGTCAGTACAGTATTTGCGATTTTTGTGTCATCTGCAAACTTTGAGATTGTACAGGTGAGACCCTCATCTACTGTATGTCGTTAATGTAAATAAGGTAAAGGACTGGACCCAGCACAGATCCTTGAGGTACACCACTAGTTACATTAGTCCACGTTGATGCTTCCCCATTAATAACTATGTGTTTCTTTTCACTAAGCCAATTTTCTATCCACTGTAGAACGCCACTTTGTATTCCATGTGATTTTAATTTCATCACTAACCGTCTGTGTGGAACTTTATCAAAGGCTTTCTGGAAATCTAAGTATATAATTGAGATGACAGGGTTGCAAACCAGGGGCAAATCAACCCCCGCAGAGGTCCTAACAATGCAGGGAAATGAACAACCTACAAGAGTCAAAATAGCTGCAGTGAAGGAGAGCAAAAGGACAAGGAAGAAGACACAGCAGAGGGTGGAAAGAGAAACCACACAGTTTCCCCGAGTTTCCCGTGCCCTAATACCTGCACAGATAATACAGTCTACCCAACAAGGGAGACATACCCATGCTCTAAACCCTGCAGGTATAGGACAGTTTACCCGCCAAAGGTCATCACATCTGGGGCCTACCAGAAGTTCGAACCCGGACCAATCATAGAGATCCCTGTCCAGCCAATTGCAGAGCCTGAGACAAACACAAAAGGTATTCACTCAACAGCAGCCGGATTTGGAATACGACGAAGAAGAATTTATGATATTTCCGTATAAAAATCCAGTACAATACCTCTACAGATGGCACCAAGAGAATCACCTCTACAGTACCTCACTTGAGGAGTGGAAATAATAGAAAAGGAAATAGGAGGAACAAAAGCATGGCCTGCAATATAGAAACATTCAGGAAGAATGAATCAAAGAAAAATAATTATCATGCAGCCATGCAAGCTTTTTATATAAAGAGTATAACCTTAAGATATAGAGAATAACCTTGTACATGTATTATTAGGGTAAGTGTATTTTTAGAATAATGATAACAATAAGGAAAAGAATGAAATTCCCATGTCCCTACTATTCTGAGAGAGGCCAAATTGAGTTCAAATGATCATCCAAGTATAGCTTGACTGAAATTGAGGGGTGGTATGCAAACACGGGTAATACCTTCCACTGGTTCAGCTTTTAGTGGGTAGAGAACAGTGTTGGCTATACTTTTCTATAGGACAAGTCTGTCCCTATAGTAAAGTTCAACTAGGGTGGTGAGCGAGAGTGTGTTAGAGGAGCCAGGAGCAACCTTCTCTAGTGTCCATGAGAGAGGCAGCTCCCTTTGACGTCCAGTTGGAGGAAGAACTACGAGTCCTACATCGTCCAAATTCTCCCTCATGGAAATTACTTCTCATCTACACCCATACCCTAAGTGTCTCTGTGTTTATAAGTTTTGGGAATTATTGTGAAGATAATATAAAATATGCGAGTGTTCAATTTAACTTTTTCGTAGAGATCCGCTTCTAGGACTCACCTTGTCAATTTAGTATACGTGTGAGAAAGATCAAACTTCGATCCGTGCAGTGATTTTATAATAGTACAGTGTATTGTCTATGTAATTCGTGTTCAAGCATTTGTTCATTTATTTTTACCTACGTTACATAGCCGATATTATACGTGATACTTAGTGAATGCTCTCAGATTTTATTATTTTGTGTTATTATTCTTTGCGTGTCCAAGATGAAGTGAAGTGTATAACGAGGGCTATTTTCCTTCTTAAAACTTAAATCCTAAACTTAACTCCTAAACTCAGGACCGTAATACGTCAAACTATAACAAGAGAATACTTAGTGTATAAAGTCGCCACTGCTGAGAGTAAAGAACCCGTCCGTTGAGTTAGAATTAATCTGTATTCAAGATATCTAAGTTGTATTAGTTCTTGTGAATAATCTAATCATATACGTTTCCCGGGCTATGTAATTCTCTCACCACCGATTTAGGAATTCAGATTATACATTCCTACATTCATCAAGCCTGTATTTCTGGTTATTGACGTGTTATTACTTTGTTCTGTAATTAAATCATTATAACAATTATTAAAATTATAGTAAAGCGCTACTTAGTTCTGCATTCCATTCAGCAGTTTTTTAATTTATTCAAACTCCTTCTGATGCCATCATTTTTGGGTATTTATTAACTCGGGAACGGCGAGATCACTCTTAAGAGATTTTGGTGGGCGACGGCAAGAACACTGCTAAGAAGTAAGGCCTAAAAAAAAGAACTTTTAAAAGGCCCCAGTAGCCCTTAAATTTTTGTTTTCCCCTCCATACTATATATCACTCCTCCACATCCCCTCCTTTCCCCCCCCACCCCCCTTCAATGATCACCTATTTTCCCTGTTATTCCCATATTCATTGATATATTTTCGTGTAAACATCTCCAAACCGATCCTAGGCTGTGGTCATGTGTGTGTTACATAAGGTAGAGACATGGGAGAGTGTGAGGGAGTAGCTCAATACTGCTTCAACCCTCGAGAGAAGAGGGTGGGAGGCCGGCTGGGTCACAAATGTTGAATGAACCGCTCGCTAACAATTCGCGATTTTGACCATTCAAATGATAGTCCCACTTGTTTTATTGTTGTTACAGGTTACTATCTTCATATTAAAGGTAAAATAGGCGCATATGAATACGTAATAACGATATTTATCGTAAAATGACCATTATAGACAGGAATGGAGCTTAATATTGCCGTCCAGAACTGTGGTGTTCACTACACCCTGTGCGCGTGCGCTAGGTTAAGTTACTACTTTGTTCTGTATCTAAGTCTCTTATTAAAGCTATAATAAAGCGCTACTTCGTTCTGTGTTACATTCAGTAGTTTGTTAATTCATTCAAACATACTTGTCTATAGCTATTGTGCCGCTATAATTCATTCACTTTATTTACTGTGAATCTGATTTCCTTACTCCGTGTAATTTTAACTCATTTACGATTGAATTTATTTCTCGTGTATCGTGAGAGATTATTTTGATAGTTAAATTCAGATTTAAATTATCATTCCCCCTTAAATTTGATTTAACGTTGCTCTAAATTAAAACTTTTAATTAACCTGACCTCAGTCCGACAGACCTGTACCCCCGTGAGCGGTACCTTTGAGCGTACACCTGAGTGCGGCATTATTTGTTTTTCACGCCGCACCACGCAGACCTATGCGCAGCTGAGTAGTTGACCTCAGTTGCCATACCTAGCAATTATTATACCTCACGTTATACACTTGACCCGTATAGATATTGTCATCCGTATTTGTATTTGTGCTATTTATTTTATGTAATTGTGTATTTCTTATTGGATGCTTTGTAAGTGACGACATTATTTCACTAAAGAGTAAAACTTATTTAACTCTTTATAAGTCACATTGTGTTAATATTGGAATCCTACTCATTATAGAAGAGGTTTTGATGCCCCATTTCCTGTACCTATGTTTACATAATAAATACGAGTGTAATTATTCCGTGTCTTTATTGTGTTTTGGGAGAATGATTGAGTTATCTAGAAGTAACATTGATCAAGCCAGATATGTTCCTGTTGAGCATTATCTAAGTCAGAGTATATGAAACCCGGATTATTAAAGAATACATAACAAAGCGAGTTGGTTTACAACCCGGTATAACACTGGCGGTAGCGGTGTCTCAATACGGCATATCAGTTTTATTGTGCTTTTAATTTGTTGTTACTCAATCATCTTCGGACGCAAAATTAATTATGGCGGCTAAGACACTCAATATTATTGCGTTCAAAACAAAGGAGAATGACATCTGACTTACGGAGTCCTGTATGTTAATTTAAGAGTTAGAATTAGAGTTGAAGGAGTGTCAAACTACCCAAGCGGCGAAGCAGACTAGCGAGCGAACCAGCGAGTGGGAAACCAGCTCGTCCGCATACCAGCAAACAAGCCTTCACACCTGCGTGCGTCATAGGGGACCCTGCAAACTACTTCGATGACCCGACGCTATGACGTATGATCAACGCCAGGGGCCCCCATTGGACCGCACACCTGCTATGCAACTCGAGGAGCTATGATAGGGATGCGCACCATCACTAGCCTCCTGATTCGTTCCTACACCATCATTGTTTAGTATATAAGAGCCGAGTAGTGGGCATTCAAATCAGTCTCATTTGGAGTTGGGGAAGGTGAACTTGCAGCTGGAGGAAGACGGGGTGAAGTATTATAATGGGAGTGTGACTGTCAGTCAGATTATATAAGTGTGTGTTAAGTGTGTTCGGTGTAAACACTTACATTATGTTGGTTAGTGAGATATGTGATTGGGAATTAACGTTAACGCTATTATTATGTACTTAACTATTTTAGTTGACTAACTTGTGGACTAAAGCAACTCTTTAAGTAATTGGGTTATGATGAAAGTAATACTATTGTTTTATATTAATACTTACGAGTTATTTCACTTTCTTTTAATTAAGCTTACATTGCTTAACGGTACTTAGTACGGTGATCCTATTGTCTCATATTAGTAATATCGCCTTAGACTAACATGGTTGTTTTAATGTTACTTCTAGTGATTTCCTAAGCTGAAGAAAATTGTTTTAGCTTGAAAATATTATTTTTGCTTTTCATATTATTTGAGTGAGACCTGAATCGAATCTATGAAGCGATCCTGTAACTTAATTTACTCATAATCAAACCTCAATGTTACGTGGTTAAGAAATACATTTAACTAATTATTAAATATATATCTAACTTTTTATGTGACTTTGATATAAATCCTGATGATAATAATAATATAATACTGTTAACGTAAGACAAGAACCAAGAATAATTACATTAAATATAAATAAAAGGACATATAAGAAAACTATCTATTAATTTCAAAAAGGGTAAGAGACAGAAATATTCTTACTTTAATGTTTATCTTTCAAGACTTTTTATAGAATTAATAGTCCTTCTTTAGATATACTTCTTCGGTTCATAACCATAGCCTACTAAGCTTCGGTTAAATAATAATTCTTTATAAATACTACATGACTTTAATTAGTTTCAGTATTTTTCATAATTAAAGAGTATCAGTCAATAAAGACACTAAGTCCTAAGATCCAAAAGGAAAGGAAGCAACAACAGGAAATAATTGTATTAGATTTTACTTTTGTTTTGCCTTCAGCTGACTGATACCTTAATATATATCTCTGTGCTATCTAGATTCATCAAGTTAACCACTTGAGGATCAAGATACGTAACAGAAGAGTGGCGACCTCGCCAGGATTCGTTTCATACAGTTTCACTCAGTTTCATTACCGTTTCACTACTTAAAAATCAAATATTAATCATGCCTCAACTAATTAATGACGAAGATGCTCGAGTTTTCATATAATCAGAACCCACAGCCCCTGATATTGACCATCTGTCAAAATCTGAACTGAAAGTGCTTGCCTCACATCTCCAGTTAACTGTCTCAAACATGTCTAAAGTAGAGGTGGCTCAGACCATAAAAACCCACCTGTTCCCTGTAGAAGGCAAGGAGGGTGACGGAGCAGTTGGTGGGATCCCGAGTAAACCTAGCCAAATTGATGAATAATTGCCACCTGGTTTGACCGGTGATCAAATATTAGAACTAGCCAGAATAAAAGCAAACACCGACTTAGAACTAGCCAGAATAAATGCCGAACAAGCCAGAGCAAATACCGAAGAAGCCAGCATAAAAGCCAGAGCAAATACCGAACAAGCCAACGCAAGTATAGAACTAGCCAGAATAAATGCCAGTGCAACGACCGAACAATGTGAATATCAATATCGTACGGCTCAACTAAATGTCAATACAAATGCTCCCGTAATTGCTCCCCCTCTGGGATTGACTATGACTAGTGTCATTCCACCTTTCACTGAGGATAATGTGCAGGATTTCTTTGTTTTGTTTGAGGAAGTTGCTGGAGGTATGAAGTGGACAAGAGATCAATGGCCTTTTATGTTACAAACCGTTTTGACAGGGCAGGCTCGAGCCACGTATTTGTCAGAAGTAGCAGAAGTTAGGCAGGATTATGACAATCTCAAAGAAGCTATCCTAAAAACCTATCAATTGCAGCCTGAGGCTTACAGGCAATCTTTCCGTAAAAAACGGAAGAAAGTAGAAGAAACCCATAAGGTATTTGCCAGGACCATGACTAAAACTTTCAATCATTGGGTCAAGAGTAAGAAACAAGCTACAACGATCTGAAGGAGTTGGTCCTGTTAGAAAATTTCCTATGGAAAATTGATTCTTCTGTATCCTATCATTTAAAGGGGAAAAAGGTAGATTGTCTTGCCGACGCCGCTGACATGGCTGACACATACGTGCTCAACAACAAATTTCGTGGAAAGAAGCCCTACGATAATTCTAGTTCTAATTTTAAGTATCCCAATCACAAATCTGACAGACCCAGTCACAAGCCTATAACGTCTTCCCCAGCTAGCCAAAATAGAATTGTTCCCCCAACTAAAAATGCGACTCAGGGCAATGGTAACAGAGGTGGGCCCCAAAGTAATAGTAATGCTCAAAGAGGGAACGTTCCCGTATCCCCTAAAGTATGTACTTTTTGTGGCAAGAGAGGCCACCTAGCTTATCAGTGCTGGGCCAAGGAGAGAACAGAGAGATCGGGGCAGACAGTTGCCGCCGTATCTCAAACTCCATATGTGCCTGTAATGCAGGACTCCCGACAGGAGTACCTGGACAGCCGCCCTGTTCACCTTAGTCTCTCCCCCACTCCTCGTGCAAGAAGCCTGCTAGCACGAACAGTACCAACCCCTCGCCCCCGTTCTAACCACTCCTCTCCCTGACCTGTACGTAGAGTCCCGCCACCACAGGTTTCCGGATTTACACCAGTGAGGAACGGTGCACGGCCAACGCAGAAAAGGTCTCATCTACCAGTCACAATGTCAAACAGATTTGAGATATTGGTAGAGATGGAAGACGAACCAGAGGAGACCAGGCTTGTTGGGGATTCCATCCTACGAGGACAGGTCGAAGAGTTCTGCGACAGAGTCCCAAATCAACAAAACAAAATTTGCATCCCAGGAGCTGGACTGGACGACATTGTGGAAGCCTTCGAAGATACCACAAAGGATGCAAATGAAAATACCCTTTTTGTCATCCATGCTGGTTCAAATGACGTCATGCGCACCAGATCCGAAGAGTTGATGGAGAAATATCGCAAGATGATCCAGCACTACAAAAACAAGTCAAGGAATATCATCATCTCAGGCATTCTCCCCAAGATCGACGCACCTGACAAATTCTACGACAAGGCCTTCAGCACAAATAGCCGACTAAAATATTTGTGTCTGAGGGAAGAAGTTGAATTCATCAACCTCTGGGACAACTTCTACAACCAGCCTACTCTGTTCCGCAAGGATGGCACCCATCTAAACCCTGTGGGTTCAGCACGCATGGGTCGTCTCCTACACGAAGCAGTCCGCAGCCATGGATCAAAAAACGCCATCCGAGAAGAAGCAGCAGTGACATAAATCATCCAACGCCAAGAAAAAAACAGAGGCAACCGAGGACCACCAGCGATAAGGACCGAAGACAGCGAGGACCGAGGACAGCCATGAACATAAATGTAGATCCGACAAGAACCAAAAATATTATTAAAGAGCGTTCCGTGAGTTCTAAAATAACAAATTTAAAGGTTTTCTATGCAAACGCTCGTAGCATACGCAATAAATTTTCAGATTTAGAGGAGCTAGTGTTTACAGAAAATTATGATGTGATTGGCATAACAGAATCTTGGCTCAATACAGAAGATAGAGACTTTTTAGCAGAGTATTCACTTCCCGGTTATGTAATGTTTGAGAAAAGCCGAATAAATCGAAATGGATGTGGCGTTTTACTTTATATCAAAGAAAGTCTTAACCCTACCCTCTTGTCAAAACCTCAAATTGTGAACGTCGACGCATCTTTTGTGCTAATAAAGAATAAAGGTACAAAAATAATACTTGCATTAATATACAGACCTCCTGCTCAATCAGTGCAAACTGACCGAGAAATTTACGAACAAATTGCAGATGTAAGTAACTCACAAGATACCGTAATTTTTGGCGACTTTAATTTACCTGTGACCAAGTGGGGCGATACTCTTACTTCACACTCTGGACATGACTTGTATACGAACTTGCAAGAGAGTTCGCTTTATCAATTTGTTCGAACGCCAACCCGTGGTAATAACGTTCTTGACATTGTACTTGCAACAAAAGAAGAATTAATAGAGAATTTGAATGTTGGTGATGAATTCAGTAACAGCGACCATCGTACGATAACTTTCACTTTAAAGTTTACTAGTAACGAACCAAATAGTAGCATCGAAAAAGTCCCTAATTTCAAGAAAGCAAACTTCCATAAACTTAGAACTATGTTTAAAGAAACTGACTGGAGCTTTTTAATTCACAATAACGACATAAATACATCTTGGAAGTTATTCGAAGCCACTTACCTAAAAGCAGTGCAAGACTGCATACCATCGAAAATACGGCGTCCAAGCCATAATAATAAGCCCAAATGGTGGAATAAAGATATTTCAAACTGCCTGCTTGCTAAAAAATTTGCTAATGATAGATTAAAATCCTCACAAAATGACGAAGAAAGGCTGAAATTTGTAGAGCTACGACGCAAAGCCAAAAAGTTAATTAAGCAAAGTAAAAAGACCTTAGAGTTACATATTGCGAATCAAAGTAAAACAAACCCGAAAGAATTCTATAGTTATATCAGAAAGAAAAAAGTAGTTACTTCAACTGTTGGACCGTTAGTCGATGAAAATGGAGAATACACCAAAGACGAAGTACAAATGAGTAATGCCCTCAATACCTTCTTTGCATCAGTTTTTACAACAGAAAACCTCAGTGATATCCCTACACCATCGCCGATTCAGATTGATAATTCAGATGTTCTAAGCAATATCACCGTTACAGAGAGAGAAGTATTGAATTGTTTAGATAAACTCAAGGTAAATAAAACGCCTGGACCTGATACAATCTCGCCTAGAGTTCTAAAGGAAGCTAAGGATGAGCTCTCCAAACCACTGACATTACTATTCAATAAATCCTTGCAGTCTGGAACTATGCCCGATCAGTGGAAGCTAGCCAACGTAACACCGATATTAAAAAAAGGCAGCAAATCCCTACCCAGTAACTATCGTCCAATTAGCTTAACCTCAGTTGTATGTAAAATGCTAGAAACGGTCATACGAGACCGACTCGTAAATCACTTAGAGGAAAATAACATACTTAAAGATACTCAACACGGCTTTCGTAAAAAACGTTCCTGTTTAACAAACCTCTTAGACTTCTTCCACGATATCCTCAACCTCTACGATGAGAGTAAAGCTGTAGATATTATATACCTTGATTTTCAAAAGGCCTTTGACAAAGTTCCCCACAAACGTTTACTGCTAAAACTAAAAGCGCATGGAATACAAGACGGTGTGTTGAAATGGATAGAAAATTGGCTCAGCGACAGAAAGCAAAGAGTAGTCATAAACGGTAAGGCATCTAAATGGACCAATGTAAGTAGCGGGGTACCCCAGGGATCGGTACTAGGACCAATTATCTTTCTATTACATCAACGACATAGATGAGGGTCTCACCTGTACAATCTCAAAATTTGCTGACGATACAAAAATTGCAAATAGCGTACTTTCAAAAGAACAAGTTGACGATATGCAACACAATCTAGATAAATTGTCATGTTGGGCCCAAATTTGGCAAATGAGTTTCAATGCGGATAAATGTAAAGTACTACATATCGGATACCTAAATGAGAAAGCAAACTATTCGATGAATGGCACTCAGCTTAAGAATGTAAACAGAGAAACCGATCTGGGAGTAACAATATCGAGTAACCTAAAACCGAGTCAACAATGTTCAGAAGTTGTTAAGAAGGCAAACAAAATAATTGACTTTATAGGCAGGTCATTTGAGCATAAATCCAAAGAAGTTATCCTAACCCTTTACAATTCCTTAGTCCGCCCTCTTCTGGAATACTGCGTTCAATCCTGGTGCCCTTATTACCAAAAAGATATAAACAAGCTAGAACGAGTTCAACGTAGAGTTACCAAAATGATACCTAGCCTAAAGAACAAACCATACGAAGAGCGTGTTAGAGAATTAAATCTATTTCCTTTAACCCAGCGCAGATTAAGAGGTGACTTAATTCAAGTGTTCAAAATCATCAAAGGCATCGACAATATGAACTCTAGTAAGTACTTCACTATCGACCAATCTAATTACACGCGGGGAAACGGTTGCAAAATTATTGGTAAATCTTTTAACTCACACGAATCTAAGAATTTCTTCTTCAACCGAGTTGTCAACTTGTGGAATGGGCTTCCCCGAAACGTTATAGACTGCATCACCGTTGATTCATTTAAACTCCGCCTAGACAAATATCTCGCATCAAACCCGCGACTGACTGCGTTTGTAAATGAATAACTTTATTTTATCCCCCCCTCAGTTACTAACCCATCTGTCCCCTTCTAACTTCCTAATCCTGCCACGGACATTAGTTCCAGGGCAGTAATTCCCTTTCCAATGTTCCCTTACCCACTCTAAACCACTGTTTGGACACTTGATCCTCAGTGTTTTGGAGGACAAGCAACCTAGAAGGGTCACTATATCTGTTGTTGCTTGATTTCCTTTGTACTCCTTTGTACTTTGTACCTAGCACCAAAAGTTCCTTTAATACAGGACTCCCGACAGAAGGAGTACATAACAGCTAACGTAAATCATCTAGAGAGGGGTGTAGTAGCATGTGTGGTGCAACCCACTAGGGTTAAGCCAATAATAATTTCACCATCAGTGCAGGACAGTTACCGTCCCTTTATTTCATCTGGCAACGTGAGATTAAATGGTTGTATGCATGAGGTAAAAATTCTGAGAGACACAGGTTCTACTAGCACCCTCATGGTGAATCCTTACACTGAGTGCCCACCTGGCGAACTAGTTGTAATGAGAGGTCCTGGAGGCCAATTTTATGCACACTTGGTAAAAGGCGAAATTGAATGTGAGTTACTACAGGGTTAGGCCACCATAGCTTTGTGTAGGTCCCAAGATATCCCTGTGCCTGGGGTAACACTCCTTTTGGGGAATGATGTAGCAGGTGAGAAGGTCCGACCAGACCCCATTTTGTCACTTTCCCCTGTTAACGAGCCACTAACCGGTGAGCTCGAAAAGGAGATGCCAACTGTTTTCCCTGTGTGTGCTGTCACACGTTCAATGTTTCAGTAATAGTTCCCTCAGACAGAAATGTACCGAATGTAAGAGTTGATGAAAGGGATGATGAGAGTGTGAATGACGCTCCAACTGTGCCTGATGATGTGACTGAGGTGGATTTATCTGACACCTTTATGGCTCATCTTGACCCTAACGATGACCATGTAACCCCTCCAAATTGTCCTAGTGGCCTGGTAGAGCTACAGAGAGATGATAGTGAATGCAACCACTACCACTCGGTTGGTAGTGGACATTGTAGGCCCATTGCCTAAGACTTCCCAAGGTAACATTTATTTATTAACTATCATGGACATGGCAACTCGCTACCCAGAGGCTATACCCTTAAGGACTACCTCTGCTCCAACTGTCATCAAGGAACTGCTCAAATTCTTCACCAGAATGGGTTTCCCCCATGAGGTGCAAAGTGATCAAGGAACTAATTTTACCTCTAACATTTTTCAGCAGTCCCTGAAGGAGTTGGGTATCGAGCATGTTAAGTCTAGCACCTACCACCCAGAGAGTCAAGGGGTTCTCGAACGATATCACCAGACATTAAAGGGAATGTTACGTAAGTATTGTACAGAGATCGGAGTTGAGTGGGATAAGGGGGTACCTTTTCTTTTATTTGCTTCCCGTGAGGTTCCAACTGAATCCATGGGTTTTTCCCCTAATGAGCTAGTTTTCGGTCACCAGGTAAGAGGTCCTTTGCAACTATTGCAGGACAGCCTAGTTGGCCAGGAGGGGAACCAAAACCTCCTCAAGTATGTTTCAGATTTCAAAACCCGGCTGAGATCCTCATGTGAGTTTGCCGCTCAAAACTTGACAGTGGCTAAAAGATTCATGAAGAAATGGTATGACAGAAAAGCCTGTGAGAGGGAGTTTCAGCCCGGTGATGAGGTTTTGGTCCTACTCCCCCTTTTTGGCCAACCTTTATCTGCCAAGTTCAGGGGCCCATATAAGATCATTCAGAGGGTGAGCATTACCGATTATCTAGTAACTACCCCAGACAGGAGAAAGCCCACGCAAGTATTCCATATAAATATGTTGAAACCCTACCATAGGTCCCCTGATTCCTCTCCTCCAGATTCTCCCACTGTGGCAGTGAATGTCAGGACCTGTGGACAGCCTGGTGCGGACGAAGTCTTCAGTTCTCTTACTGACCCGCAACAGACTGTTCCAGAGCCTGAAGGTATCCATGCAGACTTTGACTTGTCATGTAGCCTATCCAACTTTCAGTATAATTCAGTAGCTTGGGGGGAATTACCATCTAAACTATGTCATCTTCCCTCTGATCAAGCGAACCAACTAATCTCTGTTTTATCTCAGTCTCCCAGTGTGTTCCGTGATACTCCAGGGCTCACTTCTTTGCCCGTGCACTACATCGACGTAGGGGATGCAACTCCCATTAAACTATCCCCCTACCGTGTCTCGCCACAACGCAGGAGTATACTGCAGGTCGAGCTTGACTTTATGTTATCTAACGCGCTGATCACAAGGGCCTTAAGCCAGTGGAGTAGTCCGGTCATACTTGTGCCAAAGCCAGACGGGAGCCATAGGTTATGTATGGACTATAGGCAATTCAATGCTGTCACAAAGAACGATACCTACCCACTGCCACGGATCGACGACTGCATTGACCAGATTGGTACAGCCACCTATATCAGCAAGATTGACTTAATGAAGGGATATTGGCAAGTAGCTCTCACCCCTAGAGCGAGGGAAATATCATGCTTTGTAGTCAACAATCAAGCCTTCTGCTGTAACGTAATGCCCTACGGCTTGAAAAACGCTCCAGCTACATTCCAGCGCCTCATGAATTTGGTGACTCAAGGAGTACCTGGAGGCGTTGTCTACATCGATGATATTCTTATCTTTTCACAGTCATGGGAGGAGCATCTTTACCAACTTAGATTGCTGTTCTTAAATCTTGCTGATGCCAATCTGGTGGTTAATCTTAAGAAATGCACCTTTGTAAAGAGTACGGTCCAGTATCTAGGATATACGGTAGGTCAGGGGAAGGTTGCACCTCCTCAAGCAAAGGTAGAGTCTATTCTAGAATTCCCAACTCCTAGCACTAAGAAACATATCCAAAGGTACCTAGGCATGATTGGTTATTATAGGCATTTCATCTTAAATTTGTCAAAGTTGACAGCTCCCCTGACAGATCTTCTCCGTAAGGATGTGAAGTTTTAGTGGTCCTCTGAATGTGAAGAGGCCTTTATTGCTACCAAATATATATTATCTAATTATCCTGTACTCCGAGCTCCTGATTTTAACAGATCTTTTTCCCTAGCAGTGGATGCGAGCAATACCGGGGTTGGTGCAGTGTTGCTCCAGGAAGACGACTGTGAGGTATTGCATCCTGTGTGCTATTTCAGTAAAAAAATAAATTCTGCCCAACGTAACTATTCAGTCATTGAGAAGGAACTGTTAGCATTAATTTTATCCCTTCAATACTTTGCTGTCTATGTGCAATCTGCCTCTGGTTCCACTGCATAATATGTTATCTGTGTTTAATATGTGTATGTGTACGGTACAGTATACAGTGTATGTTTTCATTTTTTCCTAAGTTGCCATAGTCTCTCTCCAGTGCCTCCGGGTGTTTTGTGTGGATTGATCTTGATGGTGTTTCTGCACCCTGGTTGGAGACTTCGGCATCTCATATAATAATAATAATAATCACTGTGTATACTGACCATCACCCCTTAAAATGTTTACATAAGTTCCAAAATAACAACCAACGACTGACCAGGTGGAGTTTGTTGCTGCAGGAATACTCCCTGGATGTCAAACATATTAACCCATCCAACCCGGAAGGGCTCTTGAACGCCCATAACAACCTCGGCCCGCGCAACCCGCAAGGGCTCTTGAACGCCCATTGCTTGCATGCGTGCTTTCGAATGCCGCGCGTACATTTTTTGGTATCATGGGACGGTAGGTGGCGCCACCAGGCGTAAACGACGCCACAGCAACAGTATCTACCCCGACGCCATCATGGATAGTACGCCAAATAGTGATTCCGCTGTGTCCGATACCGTGCTTCCTACGACGCCCTTGCTAGTTCGTCGCGCCTTACCCCGACGCCATCGCCTAAATGTGTTATCTCCCGGAGGTATTGAGACGACATTGAGACTTTATGAGCGAGCTGATGCCAAGCATAATGTTGATGATGAAGTCAGTGACGACTCCAGTAATTATAAGTCGAGTGATTATGGCCATGAGAGTGACAAAGAAGAGCAATTCCTGGGATTTGCGAGAGAACATGACAGTGATGAGAGTGATGAAGGTGATGTACCAGTTGTTGAGGAAGCTGGTTTACCTAAAGACAGTGAACTTGAGAGAGTGAGTGAGTGGGAGAGTTCAAGGTCACTCACCAAATTTCGCATAAGTGACACGACTCCAAGCCCTTCCCCAGGTAAATCGCCTTTCAAGCTACATTTGTATAAGCAGAAAATACTTGAGAAGGCGGCCGCGGCAGCTAGGGAACAAGCAAAAATACTTGGTGAGGATGAGGCTGTGAGTGAGGGTCAGCGTGGTGACCCTTCTCGTCCGCCATTGTCTCCCTTATCTACCCACGCCACCCAAGATGACCCGGATGCCCCGCATTCTTCCCCACCACCCCCACCATTGCCAAGGGTTGAAGACCCCCCACTTTCGGCCTATTTGCCTCCTAGGTCCCCCGACAGGAGACATACTGCTGCCGAAAAGGGGAAAGGTAGGAAATATACCAAAAAAATTAAGAAAAGTAAGAGAGTTTTGTTCGAGGCTCCCGCGGCGTCCACCCCGGCCGGCCCCAGCCATACGTCCCCGCAACTTTCCCCACGGTCCTCCCCACCTCTCCCGCCTTCAACATGTCTTCCTGAAGAAGTCTTTGAGCTCGCATCACCAATACCTGGGCCTAGTGACAGTGAAACATTGCTTTCTGTCACTCGTCGCAGGCCAAGGAGCCCAGGACCTCGGGGGGACACAGCCTCACCTGCCACTCCTTCCCCACCTCGCCCACCCGCACACCGCCCACGCATCACTGGTTCCCCGCCAGATTATGTGGGGGCCACTGATGATGAAGGGCACCTCTCTGAAGACTCTGGCCATGATTACATAGGTCCACCGTCAGGGCAAGATGACCACTCTGACGATGACTATATGGACATCGACGACCCTCGACCCATCCGCTTGGTCCGGCGTCGTGCTGCCCGTCGTGCTGCCCGCCGCCCTGGCCGACGCCCTCGCCGCCCTAGGGCGCGCGCCTCCCGAGTTGGCCGTGGGCGTGCTGGGCCACCAGCTGGAGCTCCTCGTCAGCATAGACAAGACCCATTCTACGTTTTTCAGTGGCAAGATGTAGTTGATGAGGATGGATACAACCCTGATGTGCCAGCTTTTGATGAGGTACTGGAGGGTTCAGGCATTACCCCCAATTTTCCTGCAGGCCCCAATGCTCCACCACACGAACTATTTGAGGCCTTCTTTGATGAGGAGGTGGTAGGCTATGTTGTCAAAGAGACAAATAAGCAGCACCAATTATAGGTCCACTTTTTGGGCAAGGTGACCAAGGACCACATGAGGCAGTGGACCCCAGTGACTCATAAAGAGTTCATGGTGTTCCTGGCACTCACCATGCTAATGCCTCATGTCAAGAAGCATAGGTTGCCTGACTATTGAATCACCAATGATCTCATATCCACCCCTGCCTTCGGGAAATATATGTCTCGCGACCGGTACCTTGATATCCTCGCAGCGCTCCATCTTGTCACCAACACCGACGTCCACCTCGGTGACAAGCTGTGGAAGATTAGGACGTTGTATGAGATGATGCGAGAACGCTTCACCTCCTACTTCAAGCCCTTCCGCAAGGTCGTCATTGACGAGTCTCTTGTGCTGTTCCGGGGAAAACTCAGCTTCCCCTCAAAAAGATATCGCTTTGGCATAAAATTCTTTGTGCTGTGCGACTGCCAAACTGGCTATGTCCTGGACTTCCTGGTCTACAGCGGGAAGGAAGGGGACTTGCTTGTGGACCCCCTCATTTGCTTTGGCGGAGCAGTGGTGCAAGCCATGATGGACCGCTACTTTCACAAGAATCACGTCCTCTACACGGACAATTATTACACGTCCCCCACTCTCTCACAGTACCTGCATGAGCGCAAGACGGGGACTGTAGGCACAGTACGAGGGAAAAGGAAGGGCATGCCACCTTTCCCTCCAAAGACCAAAAAAGGTGATGTGTTCCGGAAGAAGTCGGGGCCTATTCTGGCTATCCACTGGCACGACCAGCGGAAGGTCAACCTCCTGACCACCATCCACAAGGGGGAAATGGTGGAGACTGGCAAGGTGGATCGCCGCACCCAGGCCAGGGTGACCAAGCCCGATGCTGTCCTGGACTACAACATCAACATGAGGCTGGTGGACAAGTCCGACATGCAGATAGGCTTCATTGACTGCCTGCGTACCTCGTGCAGATGGTACAAAAAGTTCTTTCTGCATATGGTGGACATGTCAGTTCTGAATGCCTACAATATATACAAGCTTCGGAATGTGAACACACCCATGAAGTTCAATAGCCTGCGGAGGTTCCAAAAGCAGGTGTTGACGGAGCTCCTGGAGAAGTATGCTATGCCACAGAGGGCAGTGGCACATCCTGGGCCCGCCGTTATTGACCGCTTGCAGTGTGCTCAATACTTGATTAGGCACAGGCTTGGTTCCCTGCCTCAGAATGAATCAGGAAGAACACAGCAGACGCGGTGCCATGTCTGCTACAACAGCAGGGTGAGGCCGAGGCCAGGTAAAAAGTCAACCATGGAGTGTGTGGAGTGCAAGGTGGCACTCTGTGCTTTAGAGTGCTTCTTTGATTACCACTCCAAGCTGGAGTTCTAATAATCATAGTGAAAGTGCCAAAGATAATGACAATATGTACAGTATATATATATAGGCAAAAAGTGGAAGTAAACCAATTTATTGTTATACAAAAGTCATGTATTATGAACACATTTATACAAATACAATTACACCATAATAATATGTGAAGGTGACACATATGTATATACCAAGTGACATTCATATGATTAGAACCTATAGAAATATATAAATCAGTGAAAAAAGACAATAAATTGTATATAAAACGTTTACAAATCATATAACTAAGTGAAAGTGACACAAGACCTAATATTTGATGGCCAAAGTATAATAAACACCTGTGATAACGAATAATCAGTGCCTAATACAACAATAACCTACCTCAATTACTAATAAAATGTACGGTATCGAGTGAAAATGAGCATTATCAGTGACAGTGACACTCTCTAAAGCATATTTGTCAAAGTGAAAGTGACACAAGACCTAATATTTGATGGCCAAAGTATAATAAACACCTGTGATAACGAATAATCAGTGCCTAATACAAAAATAACCTACCTCAATTACTAATAAAATGTACGGTATCGAGTGAAAATGAGCATTATCAGTGACAGTGACACTCTAAAGCATATTTATCAAAGTGAAAGTGACACAAGACACAATACTTGATGGCCAAAGTATAATAAACACATGTGATAACGAATAATCAGTGCCTAATACAACAATAACCTACCTCAATTACTAATAAAATGTACGGTATCGAGTGAAAATTAGCAATATCAGTGACAGTGATACCCTAATAAACATATGTTATATAATTGGCCTCAAAATAACTAGAAAATATCAAATAAACATCACATTCTCAATATCAAACACTAAAATCGTCTAAGGGAGATAAATACTTTGGCGCGACGAGCGACTAGGTGCGTCGTAGCCATGGCCGGGTCGACGCGTCCGAACGCGGGAAGAATTTGCCGCCGAAAAGCACTCGTCTTCCCGCGCTCACCATTATGCAACCAGAGGGGCTAGAGACCTCTACTCAACGCCATTCGACAGAGGAAGGTTTGTGGAACATTATTCTTTTTTATTCACAACATTACATGCCATATTTATTGACTTACAGAGTAGTTAACATAGCCCAAAGATCGTCAAAACACCCGGTACCGCAGCACAGTCGCAAGCTATAGCCCCCAGGGCTGGAGGGTTAAGGGGGTCCAGAACGTGCTAGCCGATTGCCTATCATGTATCTGTTAAAGACTACATTTACCGGGTTGGCCTCATCCAGCAGTAAGATTATTTTAATGAGAGGATATTGGCAATTAGCTCTCCCTTGTAGCGAGGTAAATATCATGCTTTAGTAGTGCGCTGTCAAGCCTTCAGCTGTGAGATGCCTTGCAGTTCGAATAACGCTCCAGCTATGTTCCGGCTATGTTCTGATGTGGTACCTGGAGACGTTGCCTACTTTGGGTGATATCCTTATTATATCCTCATTATAATCTTGCTGTTGCCAATCTGGTGGTGAATCTATTTATGTATTATGTTTAATATTATGTACTATTCTCCTTAAACTCATTTCTAGGGGGGAGGTCTGACATACGGAGTCCTGTATGTTAATTTAAGAGTTAGAATTAGAGTTGAAGGAGTGTCAAACTACCCAAGCGGCGAAGCAGACTAGCGAGCGAACCAGCGAGTGGGAAACCAGCTCGTCCGCATACCAGCAAACAAGCCTTCACACCTGCGTGCGTCATAGGGGACCCTGCAAACTACTTCGATGACCCGACGCTATGACGTATGATCGACGCCAGGAGCCCCCATTGGACCGCGCACCTGCTATGCAACTCGAGGAGCTATGATAAGGGCGCGCACCATCACTCGCCTCCTGATTCGTTCCTACACCATCATTGTTTAGTATATAAGACCCGAGTAGTGGGCATTCAAATCAGTCTCATTTGGAGTTGGGGAAGGTGAACTTGCAGCTGGAGGAAGACGGGGTGAAGTATTATAATGGGATTGTGACTGTCAGTCAGATTATATAAGTGTGTGTTAAGTGTGTTCGGTGTAAACACTTACGTTATGTTGGTTAGTGAGATATGTGATTGGGAATTAACGTTAACGCTATTATTATGTACTTAACTATTTTAGTTGACTAACTTGTGGACTAAAGCAACTCTTTAAGTAATTGGGTTATGATGAAAGTAATACTATTGTTTTATATTAATACTTACGAGTTATTTCACTTTCTTTTAATTAAGCTTACATTGCTTAACGATACTTAGTACGGTGATCCTATTGTCTCATATTAGTAATATCGCCTTAGACTAACATGGCTGTTTTAATGTTACTTCTAGTGATTTCCTAAGCTGAAGAAAATTGTTTTAGCTTGAAAATATTATTTTTGCTTTTCATATTATTTGAGTGAGACCTGAATCGAATCTATGAAGCGATCCTGTAACTTAATTTACTCATAATCAAACCTCAATGTTACGTGGTTAAGAAATACATTTAACCAATTATTAAATATATATCTAACTTTTTATGTGACTTTGATATAAATCCTGATGATAATAATAATATAATACTGTTAACGTAAGACAAGAACCAAGGATAATTACATTAAATATAAATAAAAGGACATATTAGAAAACTATCTATTCATTTCAAAAAGGGTAAGAGACAGAAATATTCTTACTTTAATGTTTATCTTTCAAGACTTTTTATAGAATTAATAGTCCTTCTTTAGATATACTTCTTCGGTTCATAACCATAGCCTACTAAGCTTCGGTTAAATAATTATTCTTTATAAATACTACATGACTTTAATTAGTTTCAGTATTTTTCATAATTAAAGAGTATCAGTCAATAAAGGATACTAAGTCCTAAGATCCAAAAGGAAAGGAAGCAACAACAGGAAATAATTTTATTAGATTTTACTTTTGTTTTGCCTTCAGCTGACTGATACCTTAATATATATATCTGTGCTATCTAGATTCATCAAGTTAACCACTTGAGGATCAAGATACGTAACAGACATTAACACTTATTTGGAAGTTGTCAAATCGGTCCTGGACATTACGTTCAGGGACGATGAAATGTCCAAGATCCATACTGTGGTTATGAAGTTAGGAAAATATGCGGCTATGGTATCAGGGCATGTGCGTGACACTCCAGGGTTGACCTGGGCACAGTTTGAGAGCTATACAAAATTAGCTATCAACCCAGCACTGGGTCAAACCATATCGGACCGTCACTTTCATGAGGTTAAATATACAGGAAATTTAGACAGCACAATCAGTCAGTTGAGTCAACTGGCGATAACAGCTTTTCCTGAGGATACAACAGCTGAACAGAAAAGTTGTGTTCAAAGCTTTACTGAGAATACTACCCCTGGCAGTAGCAGATCATTTCTCTATCACAGAGCCCACAAATTATGAGGATGATTTGCCAGTAGTAAGGCGCATCTTGGCTTTAAGAAAAACCAAGGAACATGATAAGATCGCCGTCATCAGTAGGGTCACTACTCACCCGTCAACAGCACCTTCACCTACCCCTGCGGCGCCACGACCCAGTGATAAAGTGGAGGAATGGGCCAGAATTCGCCCCTCCAACTGGAAACCATGCAATGGCCAATGTTCACTGGTGTCCATGAAGAAATTATTTATGGAGATAACCAAGCGGAGGTCCAGGTTACCTAGTGGGTGGGCTCAGATTCCCTGGATTAAGCCCGGAAGATGGAACCGCAGGGATCGAGGACCTTGACGAAGAGGAAAATGTCGAAGAGCCGGAAATAGTAGCGGAAGCTGCAGAAATTCAGGACAACCAGGATTTGTAATCTGCCCCCATTCACAAACGATTGTCAAACTGGCGGGGGCTCAAGAGGGGACAGAACCGGATAATCTTCCCATATATAGGAAAATCACTTTAAATGGAGTGAAAGTCCGACTTTTAATTGACACGGGGGCTTCCCGTTCATGTCTCTTCTTTCATTTCTTCAAAACAGCATCACAAAACTTTAGGTCTTATTCAACCCTCTTCAATAGTTTTGATTAGTGCTAATGATGACATTATTAGTGCTAATGATGACATTATTAGTGCTAATGATGACATTATTAGTGCTAATGATGACATTATTAGTGCTAATGATGACATTATTAGTGCTAATGATGACATTATTCCTAACTGTGGACAGACCCTTCCACTTTATGTTAGTAAACCTGGCCCTGATCATGGGACAAAACATTCCTTCATGGTTTATGATCCCCAAGAGACCAAGTACGATGGATATTTGGGTCTCGATTTGCTCACTTCTCTGGGCGCTTCCATTGATTGTAAACTGAGAACATTAAAGTTTTCACCCTCCCTTCAAAAAAAAAAAAAAAAAAAAAACCCTCAGACGGTCAAAAAGTCTAATATCACCCACATTGCTTAAACATTGAGTAACGTAACCCCTACAATAAAGTCTATGATCAATCAGGAGAAACAAAATCAGCCTACCATTTGTCTCATACAGACAAACCAAGCAGTCACTTCCAAATTAGTGACACTCTCCCCTCATCATGAACAATAGGTACCTATCCTACCTACATTGCCTGGGGATGTTATTATGACCCCTAACCTCCGAAGCCCTTTTGACAGGGATTGCCTGACCGCTCCAGCCATCATCTCTAATCAATTAAATTGCATCAGAATAACTAATATCTCCGATCAACCTATCACTTTGCCGAAAGTGTTAACCATTGGGGAACTTGAAACTTATGCAGAACTATTTTTACCTTCAGAAGATACCTCTCCACCTTCCTTTCCTCTACCTGACATCCCTTCTCATTTAACTTCTCAACAATAAACTGACTTACTTGACTTAATGACTTCTTATCAAGACATCTTCGCCACATCCAGCCGAGATGTCGGGAAAACTAACGTGCTGCATCATCCTATACATACTGTAGGACACCCGATCAAACAGCCGTTTCGGAGGAAAAATCCAATACAGAGACAGGAAAAGGAATCCCAGGTGAAAGACATGCTAGCAACTGGAGTTGTCCAACATTCCACTAGTCCTTGGTCATCTCCGGTGGTACTCGTCCGGAAGAAAGATGGATCCACCCGTTTCTGTATCGATTACCGACAACTGAATGACGTAACCATCAAAGACGCCACACCATTCCCTAGAATTGATGACTCCTTAGATTCCTTGTTCGGAGCAAAATGGTTCACAACTCTCGATCTACAAGCCGGATATTGGCAAGTACCCGTACTTCCAGAAAACCAACAGAAGACGGCTTTTGCCACAAGACAAGAACGTTTGTATGAATTCACCGTATTACCGTTCGGCCTATGCAATGGGCCTGCCACCTTTTCCAGGTTGATGGAATCTGTTCTACAAGGATTAACCTGGGAAACATGTCTCGCATACTTGGATGACATCATTGTGTTTGGAAAAACCTGTGCTGAACATCTACAGAGGCTACGTCAAGTATTTCAGAGGATTCGGGAGGCAAACTTGAAACTCAAACCCTCTAAATGTACCTTGGCTAAGAAAGAAGTTCAATTTCTAGGCCACATAGTCTCAGAACAAGGAATTGCCCCAGATCCAGACATATTACATGCCATTATTACCATAACTCCTCCCACCAATGTAAAAGGAGTCCGAGCCTCTCTCAGCCTGGCATTATACTGTCGCCGATTTGTGATTTTGTTTGCCACCATTGCCAAACCACTACATGATTTTACCAAGAAAGAAAATCCATTCCTGTGGACAGACCAATGCCTACAAGCCTTTGAGTCCATACAAGAACTTTTAGTAGCATCCCCGGTAGTATCTTTTCCAGACTATACCAAACCATGTTTTTTTTTGTAATTGTAGTAGGGTTCTTTTTCTTTTTAGCACTTTTTTATTTTTGTTTAGCACTTTCTTGATGACTTTTTTATGACTAATTTGCATTAGTGTAATAACAAATTTTTTTTTTTTTTTATATATTCCAACTACTCCCTCTCGGGCATAGGCTTTTTTTTTTTTTTTTTTTTTTTCTATGTGATTGAGGGAGGCAAAAGGCATAACTGCCTATAGCGAGTGCCTCCCCCATAGTTGAAAGAGTGACAGGGCCAAAATCAAGGGACGTTCGAGCCAAAATGCCTGGACACACGGAGTTTGAAGCAATTTAAGTCATAGGAAGAGGGAAAGACTGATTCTGGGAGAGAGTTCCAGAGCTCAGCTGTTGAGTAGAAGAAAGTTTGAGAGTAACGTTTCACTCTTGGGTTGGAGAGTTGCACAGAGTAGGGGTGGGATTGAGTTGCAAGACGGGTACCATGCCCTACGTAAAGGAGGTGGTATGCACTGGGATAGCTCTGAGGAACACTGATTATTATAGTAGCGATAGAATAGCGAGAGAGATGCAACATTGCGGAGAGAGAAAGACTGCAGAGAGTTGGTGGAGTTAATGATACGAAAGGCCTTCCTTTCAACTTTGTCTAGGAGAGCAGTGTGAGAGGAACCTCCCCACACATGTGAACAATACTCAATACAAGGGCGCACTATGCCCCTGTACAGAGCAAGAAGCTGTGCAGGGGAAAGAACCCCCTAAGGCGGTTGAGCACACCCAGCTTCTGGGAGGCTGCCTTAGCAAGACTGGTAATATGGTCCTTCCAAATGAGAGCAGAAGAAAAAGAGACACCAAGAATATTGAGAGAAGATGAAGGGTTGATTTTTGTATTGTTGAAGAATAAGGGATAGTCCGCTGGGAGGACTATCTAAAGGCTGATAGCCTTTACAGTCAACCGATGAACACGGTGAGGCCCGTGAGGTCTTGCTCCAGTCTAGGGAGTGAGACATGCGAAGCTTCATGGCTCGAAGCAACTCCATCTCTGAAGACGCCTCGGCTCTGCGCTTCACAGTCCCATCCCCACAGACTCGGACCCTCACTCTCAGAACGCCACCTATTGAGCAATTAACTCACTAGGCATTGCCCCCCTGTAGCATATTTTTTTGAATATGGGAATATTCATACAATGCTATTAATCAGGGAACAATGAGGGTATTTTTTTGGCATTTCGGTGTACTGTGCTGATACTAGGTACAGCACAAATTCCATCCCAATAATATCTTCCCATTGACATATTGGGTCCATTGGATTACCAGTCCAGTGGCAAGACCACTCTGCCGGATGGCATCAGTTCCCTGTTGTCATAGGGTATATAGGACTTTTGTATGAAGTACTATATGATATGTTTGTAATAATTATGTACTTTATGACAATAAACTTTTTGAAATCTAAAATCTATACCGATGTTTCACAATTCGGTATTGGAGCCGTTCTAGGGCAAACTAGAGAAGAAAGAGAGCAAATTATTGCATGTGCCAGCAGAACTCTCAATCCAGCAGAAGTCAACTATCCTGTTACCAAGCGAGAATGTCTGGCGATAATTTGGGCCTTGCAACATTTTAAAGCTTACCTAGCTGGTCTCAAGGTCACCATCATTACGGATCACTACGCCTTCCAATGGCTACGCAAATCTGACACTAGAAATGCCCTAACTGTCAGATGGCGAGAATCGCTAGAGGAATTCAATTTTGAAATAGCTTATCGGCCGGGAAAACTTCACACAAATGCAGATACTTTGTCCAGACTTCCAACTACATCAATAGCAGACACATCTAACCAGAAAACAGATTCTCAAGCTATCCTAGCCATTCATCATCAAGACTCAATGGATCAAGATCAACAACTACTTAAGCAGTTTCATAGACAAGAAAAACCAGATTGGATGCCTAGACGTATTTTCTCCCAACTAACAAGAGGAGATAATTTGTATACTCCAGAAGGGAACATTGTAATTACACCCAACTCGGCTCTATCTACTATGAAATCCTTACATGCATACAATAGCATTCATTTGGCACAGAGGAAGTTAACTACTACTTTCTGCAGGTATACTGGACTCCTTCTCCTTACATCACGGCAAAAAGAATCACTGAATCCTGCCAAGCCTGTGCCTTAAGTAAAGATAGGACCTGCACAGCCGGACCTATAGGACAATTAGTAGCGTCCAAACCATGACAACTTTTAGCAGTAGATGTAATGGGACCCATGGAAGGTATAAAAGGATTTAAGTACATTATCACCTTTGTGGACACATATTCAAAATATGTAATTGCCTGTCCAGCAAAGGAACACTCAGCTTTAGCAGTAGCTGAGGCAATTATACAACATGTTTTCCCCTATTTTGGGTTACCAGAAGCTATTCATTCCGATAATGCACCTGAGTTCACCGGTCACATATGGTCACAACTATCCCAGATGTGTGGATTCAAAATTAGCCATTCATCCCCTTATTGGCCTCAAGGGAACTCTATGTGTGAGAGGAGTCATCGCACTATTGCTAACCAAATAAGTACTCGTCTGCAGCAGATGAACACCACTGATTGGCCCAGTCAAGTCAAAATAGTACAGTGGGGAATCAATACCTGCCCCCGTCAAGACGGAATTTCACCCCATGAACGTGTTTTTGGAGTACCACCTCTTCTCCTACCTCTACGTCACCTGTCTGTCCCTTACGAGCCCTAATCCAATTTTGACCAATCTTTAGTTCACCTAAAGAACCGTCTTCGACAACTTCAATACATCCAAGACCTTCAACCTGACGAGACAGCAATAATAAGTCCTCACCATGTCGGCGATCTTGCCATGGTTGCTCACCTGCCAGTACTTTCCAAACTCAAACCAAGATATAAAGGTCTTTTTGAAAAATTAACTGTGCCAAACTGTTACCAGGTCACCATAAATTACTTTGGAGAGACACGCACCTACCGAAGTAGATATGTACGTAGGTTTCAACCCATTGATGACAATATAACTATGCTTGCTGACCTCAAAGATAATGGCACATTGCCTGCAATTGATAACCAACATTTAGGATCCACAGAACCATTGACACCTCCTATCCTTCCACCCATCCCTCCTGTTCCTTTGGCGATAAAAACACTTGTGCAACCACCTGTGCCAAAAATGACTGACACCGAGTTCACCTATCCAAACCCCCCTATCCCTCCTCCATCAAACCCCTATCGCACCAGTCTCTTTAATGATCTACCACCTCCTACTCGCATTTTCTCTGCTCCTCCTAAACTTCTCACACAACCTAACCCTACCGTGCTTTAACTAAGACCTACCCTTACTACTATATATATATTTAGAAAACGATCTATAAAAGTAAACAAGTATAAAGTTATCCCCGGGTGGAACCGGGAAGTGAAACAGTTTCACTCAGTTGCCAGAGCTCACTATCTTACGTGGGTAGCGGCAGGCAAACAAATTGGAACTATTCAACACACTCATATGATCAATTCCAGAAAATAATTCAAAGCTGCACTGAACGAATGTCATAGAAATAAAAATAAAGAAGCTTGTAAATCAAGAGTTGAAAAGTACTCGCATAAAGATAAAAGAAGTTTCTGGAAAGAGGTGAAGCGAAAAAAAGGTAAATTAAAAGATACAAATGTCATCGACGGTGTGAATGAAAGAGAACAAATTACTGATTTATTTACTGACAAATTTCTAAGTATTCATGAAGACACTGCATATGTAACGGAAAACATTTTTATTGAGGAATTTAAAAAACACATGGAATAATAGTCGCAAAATGCATATAGCAGTATCAAGTGTCAGCATAAGAAAGATGATTAGTCAATTGAAATCCGGTGTAGGTCATGATGGTATACATGCTCTATTTCTTAAAAATGCCTCCGAACGTTCTTTAATATTTGTTTCAGCCATTGTTATCTGCCTCATGAATTATTAAAAGGAACTATGACACCAATCATAATAAATAAAAAAGGTAACGTAACTCAATCGGACAATTATAGACCCATAATGCAATCCTCTTGCTTGCTCAAAATATTTGAAATAACTATTTTAAATATCCTAGAAGACAAAATACAGCTTAACCATAGGCAGTTTGGATTCCGGAAGGGTATGTCCACTACTGATTGTTGTTTCACACTGAAAGAGATAATACATCAAAGATGAGTAAATCAGGAATAATAACTTTTATAGATTTTTCAAAAGCATTTAATAGAAGCATTTATAGTAGAATAAGTATGGCTTAAAGTGTGTGGCAGGTCTTCAGGGTCACCAGGGTTTAAGTGGCATGAGGAAAGATCAGCTGAGGACTTTGATATTGGGTTTAGAAGGGAGAGACCTGGGTGGAGAGGCGACTGGGGGCCCCGGTCCCCAGCCCCCCCTCCACTCTACCCCCGTATCAAACGTCAGGGTGCCTGAATTTAGTACATACCCCCAAGTTGATGGTCAATGGCAGCGTGGAATTCAATCACAGGGACCCTCTCCATTAAATGCACCTTCCCCTCCTCAAGGGTTGACTCCAGATTTGTTGTTTCGGCTTGAGATGGCCAGGTTGAGGCCGCCGAAAGACAGGTTAGTGTGCAGGCTGAGGTTGCTAGAGCTCAGGTTGAGGTTGCTAGAGCTCAGGCTGAGGCTGCAGAGAGAACAGCTATACGAGAGGCTGAACTGCAGGCAGAGTCTACTAGGTATCGGGCTGACAGGGAGCTGGAGAGATCTCGAGTGGAGGTAACAGGGCGAAATATTGGGGGAGGTAACAGACATCGGGACCAATCATTGTCGCACCTGCTTAAACTAGTTCCTGTGTTCGATGAATTAGGTGTGGCTGAGTTTTTTATGCGATTTGAGAAGAAGTGTCAGGAACACCAGTGGCCTCAGGAAAAGTGGGCAGCATTAGTTTCATCAAGACTTCTAGGAAAGGGGCTAAAAGCGTATGATGCACTACCTTTAGAGTCCTGTGTAGTTTATGATGAGCTAAAGAAGGCTGTGCTATGGGCCTATGAGTTACAACCAGAAACTTACCGCTTGAAGTTTCGGGGTGTTACTAAGGGCAAGGATAGTACCTTCCTAGAACACGCCCGGGACTTGTCTGATGCACTACGACATTGGCTGCGTTCTGAGAGGGCAGCTACTTTTGAGGAGTTGAGTGAGCTGGTTCTCTTGGAGCAGTTCTTTAAGTGCACAGGCGGGGACTTAACATTAAATATAAAGGAAACAAATCCTAGATCTCTCCAGGATGCAGCAGAAATGGCTGACCTCCGACTGTCTTTAATTCGAGGGTGCGGAGCAGCAGCTAGGAGTGAGTCAGGTGCAAAGGATCGTACCCCTCCCCCTCCCAAGAATTTTGATACACATAAATACACAAAACCATCTAGCACTGACAATAAAACTGAACATAAACCAAATACCGTCCCGTATAAGAAGTCTAATGGTACCTCCCACTCCCAAGGGAAACCAAAGAGTAAAGAGTGCTTTGCATGTCACAAGGAGGGTCACTTTGCAAATGCTTGTCCGAACAAGCCAACAAACAAGGTTGTGTCATTGGCCCGCAGCATAGGGGTGTCGCCTATATCTTCTGAGTTTGCCAAGGGTAGTTCGTCAGAGGGTGGGACACAGCCTGTGTTCAAGAGTCCGGAAGGCTCGAACCCTGTCCGCGACGTCTTTGGGGGTCATAGAGGGCATGGTTTTGTGAGGTGGGCTGGCGTAAGGCGAGGAGTTAAGCTATTGCGTGATACAGGGGCTTCTCAGACCTTGTTAAAGAACTTTACTGGTAAACCGATTAACGCTGCTCAGGTGGTGGTAGTTCAGGGGATCAATGCTACGAAGTCCTACCCGCTGGTGCGGATGGAGCTAGAGGTGGGTGGTGTGGCGAAGGAGCTGGATGTAGGAATTGTAGAGAACTTGCCTGTTGGGGGCGTCGACCTCCTCCTCGGCAACGACTTTGCGGTGCCTGCTTCTAAGGTTTCACCCTTGGTCGTTGCCGAGAAGGCGGCCGACGTTAGTAGGGAGGAACAGGAGGGGGTTGAGAAGTGTAGCGTACAAACCATGGCGTGTGTTGTGACGTGTTCTCAGACATCCGGAGCCTTGCAGCCACCACCTCAGTCTATCATACCGCGGAGGAAAGGTCACAAGAAAACGGGAAGTGTTGGTCAATTGGAGAGTTTTGAGCCGGCAGTGTTTCTTGGTGACTCATTATTGGCACCTATGTTAGAGTCTGGAGAGGCCCCGGGGCCTGTCACCGATAGTGCAGGTGCAGGGCAGGAAGAGACTCTGCGACAGCATCGTTATGCGCAGCGTGAGGAAAGGATGGCTCAGCGGGACATTGGAGGTGGAAATTGATTTAAGATGAACCTGGATAATCTCGCACCTGCTGATATATGTTCCTTGCAGCTGGAAGATCCTGAAGTCAGGGCGTGTGGTAATGGTGCTGTCGAACTGGAGAGCGATGGGGATGCGCAGCCTGGTGATTTTTTCTTGTCCGAGGGGATCTTGTATCGGAGACATCAGGATCCCAAGAAAAAGTGGGATGGCGGGTCAGGATTAGTGGACCAGTTAGTAGTACCGAGGGTGTGCCGTGAGAGCTTATTGAGATTAGCTCATGATGTACCTTTGGCAGGGCACCTGGGGGCACGTAAGACGGAGGCAGCTCTGAGTAAGCTTTTCTGGTGGCTTGGGTTAAAGGCGAGTGTCGTGTCATGGGTGTCACAGTGTCACACTTGTCAAGTTGTTGGGAAACCCAATTAGGTCATTCCGAGAGCCCCGTTACAACCCATCCCTGTCAATGGGCCGCCCTTCAGCAAAGTAGTTATCGATATGGTTGGCCCATTGCCCCCCACTAGTGCCGGCAATAAATTTTTACTAACTGTAATGGATGTAGCAACACGGTATCCAGATGCTTACCCCATGTGCAACGGGATGGCTAAGACTGTTGTCAAAAACCTACTTGTCTATTTCTCTCGTTATGGCTACCCTCAGGAGATCCAGTCTGATCAGGGATCCAATTTTACTTCTGCTCTGTTTAAGCAGACCATGCAGCAACATGGGATAGTGTCTGTGGTGTCATCTGCCTACCATCCCGAGAGTCAGGGAGTTTTGGAAAGGTGGTACTCGACTCTCAAGAGTATGTTGCGGTGTTATTGCATGGAAAATGGGAAGGACTGGGATCTAGGTCTCCCATACGTTTTATTTGCTGCGAGAGAAGTACCTGGGCAGAGCTTGGGATTTAGCCCGAACGAGTTGGTTTTTGGACACAGGGTCAGGGGGCCCCTCCAAATAGTCAAGGAGATCTGGGAGGGAGTCACAAAGCCATGCTCGCTTCTAAAGTATGTTGTTGAAAGCCGTGAGAGAATGCTAAAGAGCCTGGAGGTAGCAGGTCGGAACCTTAAGAGTTCACAAGCTCAGATGAAGGACAGATACGACCAGAAGGTGAAGCTGAGGGAGTTTGAAGTAGATCAGGAGGTACTGATACTACTGCCTCTGGTGGGACACCTCTTGTCTGCTAAGTATTCAGGTCTGTATCGGGTTGTAAGGAAGGTTTCTGATCTAGACTATTTAGTAGCTACTCCTGATCGTAAGAAAAAGAACCAACTTTGCCATGTAAATCTGATGAAAGAGTATGTGAGGCGCCCCTCCGAGCCTCTCACTGTCCCGGTGTTGATCTGCAGCGATCGTGGTGGAGAAGGAGGAAGGGACAGTCAAGCTGCGGGGGAGGATAATTGGGATTGTCATGTTTCCACGGATCAGTGGGCGGGGAATTCTAGACAAGTGGCTCACGAGTTGATATTGCACCTGCCTGAGCAACAGCGTGTAGCTGTGCAGCACTTGTTTGATTCAAACCCAGCTGTTTTCGCGGAGCATCCTGGCCTCACTACTCAAGCGGTGCACGATGTCGATGTTGGGGACCACCCGCCCTTTAAATCAGTGCCATACCGTGTTCCCCCTATTAAATTACCAGCACTTAGGGAAGAGCTGGATTATATGCTGAAACGTGGGCTGATTTCTGAGGGTGCAGTAAGGTGGACTTCCCCAGTCACACTGCAGCCCAAACCAGATGGCAAGGTGCGGTTTTGTATAGATTTCCGCAGGTTGAATGGTTTAACCCCCACAAATGCCTACCCTCTCCCTCGCGTGGACGACAGTGTGGATAAGATAGGAAAAGCCAAGTTCCTCACTAAGATAGACCTTGTTAAGGGTTATTGGCAAGTGCCCTTGTCTGAGCGAGCGCGAGAGGTGTGTGGGTTTGTGGTGGACGGTGCCACATATCGTTGCCATGTTATGCCATACGGGCTGAAAAATGCCCCTGCAACGTTTCAGAAATTAATGAACGACATTGTAGCCGACATTCCCAAACTGTACGGTGTACCTAGACGATGTCATAATATACGACGAGGACTTTAACAGTCACTGTGCTCACATCGGACAGCTTTTTAATAAACTGAATGAAGCAGGTTTGGTGGTAAACCTGGGTAAGTGCGATTTTGTCAAAGCCACAGTTTTGTACCTGGGGTTCGAGGTGGGGATGGGTCAGGTGTGCCCTCCACAGACAAAGATCAAAGCCATTGATCAGTTTCCCCAGCCTACGACTAAGAAACAAATCATGCGGTTTCTAGGTATGATAGGCTATTATCGTCGCTTCATCAAAGGCTATTCGACTGTACTTGCACCTTTAACTGACTTATTATCTAAGGACAAGAAGTTCCGGTGGGTTTCTGAGTGTGCAGAGGCGTTTTCCTTGGTGAAACACCTGTTATGTACCCACCCCATACTCAGAGCCCCGGACTTCAGCAGACCTTTTCAGCTGGCGACTGATGCCAGTGGCGTAGGGGCTGGGGCTGTCTTGTTACAGACAGATGATTAAGGTATCGAACATCCAGTGAGGTTTTACAGTAAAAAATTCAATAGTGCACAAAGGAATTACTCTGTAATTGAAAAAGATCTCCTGGCGATAGTGCTGGCGCTCAGGCACTTCGATGTATATGTTCCTGCTTTCGGACCAGTCGTAGTGGTTTATACCGATCATCACCCTCTAAAATTCTTGAATCAGTTTCATAACCGGAATATGAGGCTGACCAGGTGGTCACTCATGCTTCAGGAGTATAATCTGGACATACGCCATAATGCCGGTTCTGATAACGTGATAGCGGATTGTCTATCAAAGGGTGGATGATGTTGGTTAGACTGCCACAGGATTGAGGGTTGAGTGTGGAGGTAAATAGGCTGTCACTGTTGTTCAGCCGAGAAAAACAAATTAAAAAAACAAAAACCTTATAAAAACTCTTTATTTTTATAACGTGTAGAATTTTGTATAAGATGTTGTAGCAGTATCTAAGTTGAATGTTTTCGCTTATTGTCGCTAAGTTAGTTGAACTTGCTCGGTGGAGCGCAACAGTCTTTATTTTTTTTATGTATAGTGCCTTGTGTCGCAACAGTGTGTGGTACTATGAGAAGCTTTCTGTTAGATATGAAGAACTTAGTCAAGGGTCTTATATCTTGGGGGAGGTGTGACGCTTCTGCAAAGTAGCCACGTGCGGGCATGCGCGCACGTCGGCTGCCCAGCCGTTTAGAAACCGGCTGGTGGCAGCCGGTCGGCAGGCTTTTCCTTAGTATATATCCTACGACAACGTAACTAATGTCTGGAATATTCTTATGTTGTTTCACAGCTTGAAGCTGCCCTTATTCTTAACCAACGCATCTTAGTATATTTTATTCTCGATAGTTGATTGTTTCATTATAATATATAAGATGTAAGTTTAGTGAGGGCGGGAGGAGACGAGCGGGAGAGAGAGACCGGCTTGGGACGGTGCTTCGCTTGCCAGCTTGGGACGAACCTGAAGCGTTGCCATATGCATTTAATTGCAACGTTTGGCTTAGTTTCGACTCACGCACGGGGTAGAGGATTTTGACCCGGCAACTGTGTTGAGTGTTGCCAAGCATGGGATGTATTCTGCATGCCTAGGGCGGGGTCCAGACAGATTCAAGACTCAGAGCTCACCTCACTGTCGTACCCTTCGGACCCCCTTGATATCTATCCCTCTCAACCCCACTTAGAAACTTTCTCTCTTACTTTGTATACCTTCCTTCCACTACTTCACCAATCTATTTAATTATCCCATCCCCTTGATAGACCTTATATCTATTATTGTATTAACGACGAGCTCTCAGATAACTAGATAGGATTTTGGGCCTTATGCAGAGACGTAATTGTTAATGAGACCTAGGAAGCTTTTTTGTTGTCACATATTTGATGGTTTCATGCTTGCTAGTGTGTTCTTGTGTCAGGTTAGCAGGGGCTAGACCGGAGGGGAGGCTTTTTGCGATCCTTTAAGTAAAGTCTGCTGGTGCGAGTCCTGTGGACCCGCACGACTTTACTAGGATACCCGTGGGAGTCTGGGGGGCATTTTCTTTTCTGTGTCCCTGTGTGTCTAGTGTTGTGTTGTGTGAGGGCCCTTGCCTAGTCCACTCAGCACTGCGCTAGCACGTCTTGCTTTTGTTTTAGGGTCGCCAGGAGAGAGTCAGATACTTGGGATCTGAGTCTCTCAAGAGAGCACCCTTTCAATTAGAGTAATTTGGCGCACAGACTTGGGAACGTCCCTAGGCTAGAGCAGGTGGCTCAGCCCGGGTATCCGAAGCCTATATCCTTCCGGCTAGACCTCTGCCACCTGGCAGATTAACAGCTAGGGGTTTATCATCTCTGTATGCTTGTTATTGTGCCACAGTTTACCGTTTTTGTGAGCATTGTGAGTCAGGGTGTGGCTTAGAGACTCTGTCCGAGCAGGCTTGCCTGACTAAGAGTGAGAAGCACACCTGTATGTGGTTATGTTGCGAGTTGCTACCTTTATTTACTTATACCTATGCCATTATACACTGTATGGCCTATCACTAGTATTTATTCCTGCTTATGAGTTAAGAGTTCTCTAAATCCGTAACGTACTTTCTTTGCTAAGCATCAGATCCTACAGTAGCCGCATGCAGTTTAGAAACCCGCCTTGTCTACCGGTACGATGTTTTGAGGACTGTTTGCTTTCACCTTCTTTCACGCAGGGGTGATTAGTTGTATTAATTAACGTAACGTTAAATGTACTTTCTTCTAGTTTGTTATTAAATTGTTTCTGCAATTTAATTCCGTTATCTATCTTTTCCTTGAAGCTTTAAGTCAACTTAATTGTGTGATCTTTTATATAGCCTGCTTGACTATCAGCAGTCTATAGTGCGTGCACCCTGTAACCGAGTCATAGGATACCGCGTTGTCCAGGCAGGACTCTTGACGGTTTAAGGTGGTTTGTTGCCTGGGTTTATAGATAAGGGTTGGATCTAGCGTTTTCCGTTGTTGCTTGTTGCCGCATACCTAGTCCAATAGAAAGAGCCCAGTGTTTATATATCCCAGGAAGTAACACTGGTTCTGGATGGGTTAAGATATATACAACTATGCTATGGATTCCTACATTACATTCAACGTTTTTCGCACTACAGTACATTATAATTACACGATCAACACCACGTTTAAGGCTAAATCATAGTTATTATAGCCTGACATAACAACAGGAGCTAACCAAACTTAACCACAACAAAGAGGACACATAACTAACCCGTTCTGAAACGGTGACGTCCTTCTCGTTATATTCTGGCAACTATTAGATGATTGTATTCAGCTTAGGAAGGACGTCCGCCAATGAACAGGCTATAGAGTATCTCAATTAATCGTTTCAGCTACCACATATCCTTCCCAAGCTTCATAAAATTGTCTAAATGTAGCTGAAATCAAATAAAACAGATGTCGCCGGTACAGGAGGGGTTAAGCAGTATCTTGCCTTGTAAACTGTTGGCCCTGAAAGTAATTATAATTTTCCGGCTTACGTAATTAACAGTGAGGGTTAGGGTCCTAGATGGCCGGGAATGGGTCACACTTAATTTTCTGTGCCTATTAGTTATGCTTATGTTGATGTACTTGGATTGTTTGTGGTATTATCTAGATTGTATGTTTGCATTTATTGTGTTCACTTTTATTAACAGTCTCTCATGATTACTATAACACACACATTCACACTCATACACACACACACGCACACACACAACCAGAAGGTCCTGGGTTCGAGACCCGGGCAGGGAAGAGACATTTGGGCAATTCTCCTAACGGTGTAGCCTCTGTTTACCTAGCGGTATATATAGGAATCTGGTATAAGTGGACGAAGTTGTGACGTCCCCTCTGGGGGTTGGTGATCTGTTACATGGTGAGAAGGGTATCGTACAGGTCAACCTAAGTCTTAGGGTGAGACTGGCACCGTACAGATCAACCCAAGCCTTCAATTTCAGATGTCGCCAATTGACTGATTACAGACTACACTCACATCCACAGCCAACGATACACTAACACATGACATGCACTTCACGCAATACATTTCCAGTTAAGGAGGTGCAATAATAATGAGCTGAAGCTCGCATTGCATGGAATCCCCTTGACAAACAAGTTCGTCAAATTACGCACACATCAGATGAACTAAGTTGGGTGAGAAGAGGCAAGTCCGTGAACGCAGAAGGAGCTACTCCAAGAGGTAGACCAAGAAAGACTTGGGATCATCTCATACGGTCTGATCCTTAATTAATAAACCTGACAGATCTTAACAGGGTTGCCTGGAGTGCAACTACTAGAATGTGAGGCTGAAAGCGCAATTCTTGTGGAGCACTGTATCTGTAAATGTAATCCTATGTACTGTATGTATGCATGTATGCTCACACAAGAAAATAATGATTGCAAAATGAAACGCCAACCAATAATAGCAAACTTCAAGGTTAAAGATCTCAGGGTTACATTTTTTGAAAACTTAAAAACCTCAGAGCAATGTGTGGGTGCAGCGAATAAGGCTAACAGAGCCTTGTGATATATAAACAATAATTACCTTTAAAACGAATACATTCTTGTGACATTATTCAAAAGCAATGTAAGACCTCATCTTGAATATGGCATTCAATTCTGGTCCCCATATATCAAAGAAAGACACTGAAAAAATGGAATCCTTGCTGTGTAAGGCAACAAAGGTAATCCCTTCTCTGAGACACAGGCAATATTGTGAAAGATTACAGCAATTTAAAAATAGTTCTCGCTGAAGAAAAGAAAGTTACGAAGCCAACTTATAGAGTGCTTTAAGATACTTAAAGGATTTGACAGTAGATATCAGTGCACAGTTCACGATTGCTAACAATGCTGCAACCCAAGGTAATGGAAGGGGATTAAGTATAAAGAAGGCATGCCTAGATTTCACGCAAAACTTCTTCACATACAGTGTGGTCAAAGAAGTAGAATAATATACCAAGGAAGGTGGTCGATATTTATACAATTGATGTGTTCAAAAAGAGACTGGACGATCATCTAATGGTGATTGGATTAGCATGCATGACTATATTTCAAATCAGTATGTATATAAGTGTAAATCTTCTTTCATAATAATTTTGTTCTGTCCTATATATAAGCTTTCCTTGTGGGCATTTCCTGACCCATAAAGTTACACTTTCTCCTCTTTCCGGTACGGCTTATTAGCCGGAGGGTAGGGAGACGACCTTCTTCATTGCAGTCCCTTTCTTCTACTATAAACAGTTCCTGTCTCTAGTAGTATTTAGGCCAGACCTCCTAGTAGCGACCGTAATGACTGTGTGATCTGAGTATCAGTCTAACTCTGTATAACTCTACCCGCAATTTACCACACGCTGACATTTGATAACTAAAGTTGTTATTTGTTATTAAATTGTTCAACATGATAATCCGATTGTAGCTTAGAGATGACAGCTTGTGATTCTTGTGAAATTATGTTAATGTTGAAATAACGAGAAAAGAGGGTGGTAACACAGCACCACCAAGAACCAATGTTACCACCCTTGCCACCACACCCCCGAAGAAAGAAGTCCCAAGTGCCACACCACCGGAGTACACCCGAGTCACCTCCATCATGCCCGCACTTCCCCCAACAGCAGGAAAAGGCATCATAGTCACCATCAGGAATCCGGGCAGTGACATGATCAAGAAGGACTGGAAGGAAAGCAAAGCAAGCAGAAACTTGCATAAGTCATACACCACCACGCGCCCTTCTTGTTTCAAGCCGCACCACCGCCCTGACAGGGAGAACCAGAGGGGCTACACCAGCCGCCCCAAACCCTCCTCCCAGCACATCCGCCATTCTTGCACGGAGAAGGAACACCTGGAGAAACGCCACCATCGGTAAGACTATGACAGACAAGTAAAGATCTGTACAGTTGAAAAGCTCTTAAAAATACACTTCACTGGAAGGATTTTTAAGAGCTGGAAGATTTGGGCTATTACCAAACAAACTACTAAAGCACTGGCATATAAAGGTTTGTTCGGGATCTTTAGATCTTAACTCTACAAAGGAATTATTACTGAATCACCATGGTGGCCACTCAATATTAATTTTGCGCTTCGATCATCAGGAATTACTGTCGCTAAAGAAAGCTGTGCTGACGCTGCACTTTAGAGGTAGTAAACCGAACCTCAGTAAGACTTGTTAGAAGTTCACGCACTGGCAATTGGCTTCTTTCTAAGTTCAGGCTCGCGAGATACCGTTGCACTAGCATTACGGCACTCTGCATAGAGTCCTTACGATACGCTGTCCCAGGCACTGGCAATAAGACACGTATGCATAAAAGGCCCAAATACAATCCATCCAAAGTCCCTGAAAGACTTATACATGTCAGGACAGTTAAGGGAAGTTCCATATCAACCCTCTTATGTTAGTCAGATGATACGATATGTATAGCACTGGCAGAACAAACTCGTATTATTTTAAGACCCGAAACCCAAGAGTACTGTAAGGTTCTTAATCTAACGACTCTTATACAGATCAGGATAGTTCAGCAAGACAGTATAACACTGGTATAACCTCTCACATTAATTCAATGATATGGTACATATACATTGGTAGAACGTAACATATTCACGTAAGACCCCAACCCAAGAGTTCTACAACATCTTCCATCCTGCTGTCATCACCACACGACAGGACCACCACCACGGCCCAAGAACCTCGTCGGAAGTGCCACGGAAGTGCAATATCATCGGAAGTGCTTAGTGTCAACACTGCATGTGCATAGTGTCATCCCCCAGGAACTTATTATGGGTCCTTGATCGTGCTCGGAAACTTGTGTATATACCTATCCATGTCTCAGTTACTCTGTATAATATTATAGTTACATTGAATAAGATACCCTATGATTATACTCTGTATTATATGTATCCTATATTACCTTTCTGCATGTGTTCATGTGGATTCAACTTCTCCAGTCGAGTAAGAACCTACCTAAATAGTCCAGTTAACCCCAGCAAAAACCTGGCATAACAAATGTTGATACTGTTCTGTAATCCATATTGTAGACTAATATCCCATCATAGTAGAATCGAAGAAGCATGCTAGTCACATCCTGCCAGTTAACTGTAGTAATTTATAAAGTACCAGTATATAAAGGTGTATACAAAATGTAGTACACATGAAATGGCTCAGAATCCTACACCTCTAAAGGATTTTGAGTCTTCCGTTATCGGATCAAAATTAGGATGATTTGCATATATTTTTTTGGAAATCATATTAAAATGTTAAAGTGAAAAAAATATAACCAATTCACATCTACGTTCATGTATTTAACTTTTCTTCTTCCACCCTTTTTCTTTCTCTCTGTTCCTCTCTCCTTCCCTTGCTGCCAAACTCTCTCCTCCCCATCACCGGCTCTAGACCCTCCTCTCTCCCAACTCCCTCCCTTCCTCCCTTCTTGCCTACATTAGTGTTTCAGATTTACAACTCTTTTAGCATCAGCAGTTAATGGGTACTTGCCAGCCGGTTATTCAGAGTTTTATCACCTGGAAGCGTTAGTCGTACGCGGGTTTTAATGTTCCTCAATAGACGAAGATTTTATAGAGGTAATTGTTTTTAGCAAGTCTTACTTGTCTTCTTTAGTTGAAGAGTTTTTGGTATTCAAGTGCAGCTTACGAGTGCCGTAAGTCATAGTGAAGTTAGTGCATGTGTGTTAATGCAAACATATGTAGTAAATTATACAGTTTATTAGTCCTCAGTATCTGTAGTAAATATTTGCTGTTATTTAAATTCAGTAGGCTATCAGGTTAGTCTTTTGGTATTGTTCAATATACAATTGCATTTACATTCATCTCTTAAAGCAGACATAGATTAATAGAAATGAAACGTAGTTTTATCATGTTCCCTATTACCAACTTCGCTGTATTTACATGGTAACCCTTGAAATCATCATATAACGTGTAAACGCAACTATTCAGACTCAGAAGTAACTCAGTAAGCCTCTGTTTCAGTGCACTAAGAATAATCAAAATGAAGTATTGTAAGCTTAAGGCACAATTGAATGAGAAACCTGCACCAGCATTAGATACTGCATGTGATTAAGTTGATTGTCTTCTATCTCCACAGTGAAGAGTACCATCAAGGTGACTGTAGATATAAACCAGCATTGTTGGTCCAACTTTTAGTTTTTTCGATTTCATAGTGTGGCTAGCGGAAGAGTGATTATGAAGGTACTGACTGTTACTGGTGCTGATTGGAGGAGAATGACAATTATTAATTCAGTATTTAAGTAAATTACCCCCTCGACCACCCACTCACGGTCGAGTGGATACAGTGCCCAACTCTCCCAAACATACCTGGAGTGAGTGGGTTCGAATCTGGCCAGGATATCTCTCTCCCACAAAAAAAACAAAAAAACAAATAATAATAATAATAATAATAATAATAATAATAATAATAATAATAATATTAATGATAATTTAATAAAAACGGGAACAGGGGCGAGGACATAAACACCACTCTGTAACACTAAAACTTTGTCATTCCTCTGTTGTTGTTGTTTGTTTTCACAATTGAGAACAACAACAAATCGGGTCATCCGCGTCCCCCATTACTCTCATTGTAGATGGTACTGGAATTTGAAAATGTTTCCATTCCATCCTACAAATAAAAAAGAAATACAAAATGAACAATGGTAAAAGAGTTTATTCTCTCCATGGTCAGTGAACGACGGAGAATATTTGTTAGTCGGCAAATTTGTATTGTTATTATTATACTGAAAGTTTATGGGTTCTACGTAAGGGAAGTTTTAATAATCGTCCACATGTAATCTATTCATACTCATTTATTTAGTGCTAATGAGATAAGATAATGGAGACGGAGCCTTCCGATAAGGGTGCTGAAACGGGTTAACATTGAACGCCTTTGTCCAAGCTAGTACACTGTCTCTGTAAATAGTACTAGATTCTGCTGTCAAAATAGAACCGGCAGATATTGACACAATCTAATGCTCTTAAATGTAAGTATTTATAACAAGAGTAAGGGGTCGGGCGCAAGTTGGACTAGATAATAGTCCATCAGGCGCCTGGCCCGGGGACACAATTAATATGAAGGGTGCGCCTGGAAGTGTAGTGGGAGAGCTTGTGGCTTTGGCTCCGCTGCATGTCTGCCTGCCGAGATCGGAACCTCTCCGGGTGGTCGGGGGCCGGGGGAGTGCTGGAGACCCTGGTCTCTGGGTCTTCTCCTGGGTGACCTGGATGTGTGTGAGTTTGTGCTTTTTATCTGTGCATATTTGTTGTTTTATGTTCTTTTTGTGTTTTCCCTGTTCTTGCTCTGTCTTGAGTCGGCTACCCCCAAAATGGGGATTGGGCCTGAGCATATAGATAGATAGATTTACAACAACTAATAATTACACTGCGGGAAACACAAAAGTTCAGATATCGAGGATAAAGTTATTCACAAGGAGATGCACAGGACGACTCTAATAGCAAAGTTAAATATAACGAAAGAGTGACGGTAGACAAGTTTAGGATTCGAGGGTTTTAGGATCAAGGTGGGATATGGATAATGGTTAATACGGGAGAAATAATCTTAGGACACAACGATGGATAAGAGATGAGTGATAAGTGAATAAGGCTGTAAAAGGGATGATGTACTTAGGTTTCGAGAGTAGGGAGAATTTACTTGATTTTAACTATGTGAGTGAACGTGGGTAGGCACTGGTCACCGAGAAAATCCGCGAGTCTACTAACTGAGGGGTTATTTAGACTAGGACGGATATTGGTATGCGGACATTTACGTTATGAAAGGGGCGTGTATTGTCGGACAATGATTGACCTTTATTGCTGAGAGAAGGGGGTTAAATAGTTTAACTTGAATAACAAGATGGGTCTAAGGTCTTATATCCGGCACAAGGTATATCCGGTTAAGACAAGATCACGTAGGACCATCTTTCCTGAATAAAACTTCTTTGTTACCCACCCAGGTCAAAGGTGAAAATGAAGGAGATCCATCAAAGGATACCCCTGGCTAGGCAACAAGTTATAATAATGATGTCTGAATAACTAGAATTGTCTTGCTTATTTGGTGAACTTACTTTATAAGTACGGTGGGTACTGGAGAGGTTTGAGTCGAGAAGGGATCACTTAGGCCTCCTACTGGTTGACCTTAGGCCTATCTTCCTCGATCCTGGTTGGTGAGGCGGGAAGGCGGGGTAGTTTTGCCCTAATGCTTTCTTAAGCCCCTCTATAGTCCAGTATCCGGGCGGTGATCCTGTGGGGGCCATTTTGTTTTGCGCGCTGGCCAATGGGAACGCCGGCCCGGGTAGTGACGTCATGGTGGCCTGGGCGGATGAGTGGCTTTGTTGTAATGAAGTTGGCCCCGGGGCTTCTTTCCTCATCTAGGGGTCTGTCTCCTTGTTGTGTAGGGGTTTCTGGCCTATTTCCTGGATTTCCCGACCCAGAAGGGAGTTGTATACGTCGCCATTCTGGGACAGCCAAGTGCCACACCTTGTGTATTTCCTGTCTGGGGTTCTTCCGGTGGTCCTTTAGTATACTTGCTTGCTCCAGCGGCGTCACTGGAATCTAGGGCACCTGTTTCACTCTTGTATGTTCAGGTTTCCCACTGAATGGTTCCGTGGTATCCCTGAAGGTTGGATGTCGTTGGGGGTCAGTTTGTGGTGCCCTGGATGGCGCCTCCCGGTGTTGGAAGGACGTGGGTGGCTCCTGTTGGTCCACAGGCACTGGTATCACAGTTATATTGAGAGAGAGAAAGATAGAGAGAGAGTGATAGATTGAGAGTGATTGTGTATGAGAATGTGTGTGTAGTTATAGTGTGTGTGTGTGCGTACTTCTACGTCCACGAGTGAAATGATTGTTTAAGCTACCATAAAATCACACATAATTGTTTGAATTCCATCACTACATTTCTGCATTATTCTCTCCTCATGTCAAATACATGCTTCTCCCCTCCCACACTTAATTCTCACAGCCAACTTGCTCCTCTGTCCGTCCAACATTTTAATTTCATGGATTGGTGAGTTAAGGAATGTGTTTAGTAATGTAGAATTATTGTTCGTTTTATGAATAAATTAAGGGAATCACTGTCATCTATGTTATACATATATTAATCTCTCTCTCTCTCTCTCTCTCTCTCTCTCTCTCTCTCTCTCTCTCTCTCTCTCTCTCTCTCTCTCTCTCTCTCTCTCTATTCCTCTCTCTCCCTCTCTCTCTTAGCAATTATGATAATACCTAGGAATATCCTGTACTAGTGATAAAAATATATAGAGTGAGAGCCCAGAACATTTATTCATGACTGTGAAAGACAGCAAAAGGTTTGACATCAGGAATATCTGGATTGACCCTCAGACATTACATTTCTACATTGCTGCCGGGGCGCAGCCGGGGCTTTAACCCTTAAATACCCCACAGTAGGGAGGTTAAGAATTACATTTATTCATGCGAACACCGGCAAGGCTTAAAATAGTTTTAAAGGATCCGCAGGAGTCTCCTGACCACTAAATGGAAAACAACAGCAATTTTGGGCAGGCCTTTGCCCCCTACAGCAAGCTTCACCCCCGGGGCAAAAATTACATTTATTCATGCAAAAAGCGGCAAGGCTGGAATTGGTCTAAAATTGTCCTCAGGAGTCCCCTTTACACTCAATGTACAACGACAGCAATTTTGGGTGGGGCATTGCCCCCGACAGCAACCCTCCCCCACCCCCGAGGCAAGAATGACATTTATTCATGCGAAAAGCGGCAATGCTGGAAATGGTCTCAAATTCTCCTCAGGAGTCCCCTGTACACTAAACGCACAGCGACAGCAATTTTGGGTGGGGCTTTGCCCCCGACAGCAACCCTCCCCCACCGCCGGGGCAGGAATGACATTTATTCATGCGAAAAGCGGCAAGGCTGGAAATTGTCTCAAATTGTCCCCCGGAGTCCCCTCTTCACTAAATGCAAAGTGACAGTAATTTTAGATGGGGCTGAGCCCCCGACAGCAACCCTCCCTGGGGGGATCGGGAAAAATCTAGCCGATTTCGAATTTCATTTCTTTGTTTATTTATTTAATTTAAGCAAGTTTTAGCTAGATTTGATGCTCTATTTTTATAACATTACAGAGAGCCGTCTAGCATCACTGCTCCTGATGACAACACCACACGATCTTCTATTGTGTTATGTTACCTGTACACACTAACAATGAAAAGGGGTACATTCAAGTTTTTCCAGATGTTATGGAGATCTTTTTTGCACTAAATCGGCCACATTTTGCAAGATGGGGATCTCTCTTCCTGCACAAACAACGACAGATGGACCCAAGAGCACATGACATTCTACAGGCAGGTGCATTCTTCATCCAACGCACCGACAAGGAGTGCAGTTGACCTAACATTAGAGCAGACCGTCAACAGGGACGCTGCATCCCCTATGAGAGGAATATCTGCTTTCAGAAGCTCTGAGAGTGCCTTCAGGAGATGGTCCATTACTCTGACACAGCGTGGTATGACCCTATCAGAGTTAAGACAACTTGTTGGCATTCAGTCTGGGGAGCAGCCAGCCAATCAGTTGCAGCCATAGTGAGTGAGGCGTGATAACACTGACATTGAAACCCTCACAAGTGCCATTAGTAACCTGTAACCTGTAACCAATTTGACACTAGATCACCACAGGAACTAGTCAATGTGGCATCTGGGAAATCAACAAAGGAAGAAACAAAGGATTATCTTCTGGGCACTCTGAAACAAGGAGCAGACCTTCGATCCAAATTTTAAAGTGAGTGTGTAGCTGACAGTTCAAGATTCCTGAGAAATGTGGCACAAACAAAGGTGATAAACTTTGCTGCAGAAAACACCAAAACACGAACATCTAGCACACAAAAAGTGAAAGCAGCAGAAAGGGTCAGAGACGTGTTCGCAAGAATTCTAGCCTTGGAAAGTCAAACAAGCAACACATTCAACCTTAAGCCTATTTTGACTTTCCCAATCACTGATGTGCCACTCTCTCTCTCTCTTGCACACAGTGATGGAACTCCCAATTAGACGTACAAGGCAGCTCTCAGTAAACTGCTTGAAGGAAAACAGGACATAGTTCTGACCGACGTCACTCTGCCTTTAGTCAGCGCTAGCGTGGTTGATGGTAGGTACATCCTACATGAAACCCTACTTCGCCACAGCAAGTCAACCTATGGAACTATGGCCAGGGATCTGCTTGTCAAAGTATGTTCCTTGCGAGGTGAAGAAATTCACGTTGTGCTTGATAAGTACATGTATGTGTTCCCTTTGATTAAAGATCCCGAGCGGAAGCTTCGGGGTGCAGCAAATTTTTCTACATTTGTCATCAGTCGAGTGTGGACCAAATCAAGCACAGCGACACAGTGGAACAGATCTCCTGAAGAATGGTGCATTCAAAGAAGAGTTTGCCCACTTTATTATGCAGGAATGAAAAAACCAACAATATGGACCAATTTTCGGGAGGAAAATTCTATATGTATTGCACTGTGGCAAGTGTTTAAGGTTCATGAACACAGAGACAGAGGGTGGTATCCAGATTCAAGTTGATGAACCAACTCGCCTACAGGCTCAGCATGAAGAAACTGATACCCTCATAGCTTTCCATGCTGGGAAAATTCCAAGGGGGACCATTCTGGTAAGGTTCACCGACACCGATGTCCTGGTTATCCTTATTGGTCTCGTTGGTCAATCAGATGGCATGTCATTGATAATGGACTATGGTTCAGGAAACCATCGCCGTTACATCAATGTTTCACTAATTGCTGGTTGGCTTGAAGAGAAACAGTCTGGCCTGACTGATGCTCTCTTAGGATTGCACGCCCTTACAGGATGTGATTTCGCACCATCTTTCAACAGAATGGGCAAGGTAAAGCCCTTTCAGCGATTGGAGGCAAATACTGCAGAAATGCATGTATAGGTATGCGCTCCCTGACATCAGAAGTAGACGTGACTGTTGTGACTTCCTATGCGTGTGCTCTGTATGGATTTAACCCGTCCAGCCCCGGCTAGTTTTGTAATGTTTGTTCACCAGAACCCGACCGGTTTTCAAAAAATGGTTTTATTCCAGAAACAATAGCGAATGGGTTAGGAATGAAGGAAAAACCACGAAAAACCGCTCAAAAAGCTTAAAGAATGGTCCTACAGAGCCCCCGAAAACGTATTTTACAAGAGTAAGAAATTGAAGGCAATTACCCCAAAAAACCAGGTTATTGCGCGCTCACGCGCACGCACGTGGACTTTGAGAGTTTTCAACCATCGGCACGGTTGCGTGGGATACGTACACAGTTCCCATACAAATCTGAGCCCTCTTGAGTGGCTACACCTGAGGTTACGGTCGGCGCAATTAGGGTGACGCACCAGGCGTGTCTCTGGGGATGTGCGTTACATACATCGCCGACGCGCCTCGCTGGGGCTGTACGGGTTAATACTACAGACATCAATGAAGCCAGGTACAAGGCATTCATGCGCATAAGTGGTGGTAAGCAGACAGAACCATTGGCCAGGATAAAGAAGATTAAATGTGCATCCCTTCCCCCATGTTCCAAAATGCTTGCCAATCACATCAAGAGGTCAAACTTTGTAGCAAAAGTTTGGAAAAGGGCTGATCAAGTTGACCTGACTGGTGGGGAGAGTCCAATCAACTATGGCTGGATGAACACTGATGATGTTTCCAGCCAGATTGGTTCACTGGAAGTCCTGTCCCTGGCTCTTTAACCAGTGCTGCTAATGAAGAGGATGGGGCCCAAATGGCGTCCGTGGAGGACGCAGATTCAGACAGTGTATTGAGTGAGGAAGGTGATGACAGTGAGGAAGACGATAACATGTGATCCATCCTCACTTCCTACCACTGCACCATCCTGAGCTGCATAAATCATGACATTATAATAAAGCCTAATTATTCTCCAAAATTGAGTTCATGAAAATGCTGCTAGTTGTTTTAGTGCTAGGTATACGGAAAACGAGATTCATTTACATCTTTAATTTTTTCACACTTACTATTCATTTTTACATTTTACATATTATCTCGAGTCAGGAGAGATATCTGTATATGGCAACAAAGTAATATCTTTGATAATTGTATCACTGATATGATAATTGGTAAACGCTCCTGTGTGCACATGCCCTGAACAGTATTGTATCTTGAGCATGTCATTTATGGAATCATCAATGAGCTTTTATAGTTCAATAAAGTTACTTATATACTTGACTTTAATGTTGCCTTGGTTAAGAGATTATTATAGTTATCCTTATGGAGAACCTAAATCGGGTGATGTTAGGCTATTTCCATATTTGCGGCTTTATGAATGAATGTATGCACCACCTGTCTCTGGGGTGGGGGAGGGTTGCTGTCGGGGGCAGGGCCCCGCCCAAAGTTGCTGTCGCTGTGTGATTAGTGTACAGGGGACTCCTGAGGACAATTTGAGACCATTTCCAGCCTTGCCGCTTTTCGCATGAATAAATGTCATTCTTGCCTCGGGGGTGGGGGAGGGTTGCTGTCGGGGGCAATGGCCCACCCAAAATTGCTGTCGTTGTGCATTTAGTGTAAAGGGGACTCCTGAGGACAATTTTAGACCAATTCCAGCCTTGCCACTTTTCGCATGAATGAATGTCATTTTTGCCCCAGGGGTGGAGCTTGCTGTCGGGGGCAAAGCCCTGCCCAAAATTGCTGTCGTTTTCCATTTAGAGGTCAGGAGACTCCTGCGGATCTTTTAAAACTATTTTAAGCCTTGCCGGTGTTCGCACGAATAAATATAACTTTTAACCCCCCTACTGTGGGGTATTAACCCGGCAACGGCGAGAAAGCTCATAAGAAGTTTTACTGGGCGAGGGCGGCAAGCTCTTAAGAGGGAGGCCTAAAAAAAACATTTAAACGGCCCCAGTAGCACTCAAAAAAAAAAAAATTGTTTTCCCTATACCTCATATCACTCCTCCACATCCCCTCCTTCCTCCCTTTCCCCTCCCCCTTCAATTATCACCTATTTTCCCTGTTATTCCCTAATTCGTTGGTATATTTTTGTGCTAACATTAGCAAACTGTGTTGAGGATGTGCTTACGTGACTAGCAGGTGTGTTACATAACCGAGAGTGTGTATGAGTAGGCTCAGTGTGGCTTGAGGCCTCGTGGAGGGAGGGGTTGCCTCAATTTGCTCCATAATTCAAGAATGGGCTGGTCCATGTATATTCGCAATTTTGACCAGAAAAATTATATTTTCACTTGTTTTATTGTTGTTACAGGTTACTATCTTCATAGTGAAGGTAAAATAGGCTCATATGAATAAGTAATAACGATATTTATCGTAAAATGATGATTATAGGCCTGAATGGAGCCTATTATTATGCTCGCCCATGGGCATCGAGTTCAATACCCCCTGCTCACCATTTATAGGTTAAAGGGTTAAAGACCCGGCTGCGCCCCGGCAGCAATGTAGAAATGTAATGTCTGAGGGTCAATCCAGATATTCATGATGTCAAACCTTTTACCGTCTTTCACATGAATAAATGGTCTGGGCTCCTGGTCTAATACTTTGAAAAGTAGACAGAATGAAAATAAACACCATGTAAGGAAGAGCACTTTATTGACAACGTTTCACATATAGCTTGATCAGGTCAATGCCATACACCAAAAGATTTTTCCGGTCAACAATTTCTATTCGGACGGAGAAGAGGGAGGGGGAGGAGGAAAGAGGGTGGGAAAATTCATGCAGAGGTCTAGTGAATGGTGGAGTCAAGATTAATGGGCGGAGCTCTCGTCTACTCTGTGTGTGTATTTGTGTGTGTGTGTGTATATATATGTATGTTTTTGTATGCATTTTGTATGTATGAGTATATGTATGTTTGTAAAATGATGTATGTATGTGCATTTATATGTGCGTATTTCTTTATGCGTGTGTGTGTACATTTCGATATATACATGTGTGCATTTCAGCTGTCTATACCTTCCTGTTTTAATATTACTGCTATTACTGTATGTACATGTACTGTATAATTATGTTTACTTATGTTTGTACTATGTACTCTCTTTGCGCCTTTACTTGTAAAAACTGCTCACCCATCTCTTTTCTACCTAATCTCACCTTGCCCTTTTACTTGACCGCACTGCGACTTTCAGTAACTACCTTATAGGTGAGAGATTTAGATGCGACCTCAGTTCAGACAGCTGCTGTCTTTATACTTATTCTCTCTCTCTCTCTCTCTCTCTCTCTCTCTCTCTCTCTCTCTCTTGTTATCTTTATCTGTATTTGTTTTATGATCTTTATTATTATTATTTGTATTATTGTTTTATTGTTATTATTATTATTGTTAATAATAATAATAATTGTATTATTATTAGTAGTATTTTAGTCTGTATTTTGTTTTTCTTTGTATTAATATTAATGATGAGTGACGCTCTCTATAACTTTATTATGATGGTTATTATTTCTCTGTGTATGTAATTTGTATACATAATAGGTTAAAACTTATCTTTTTAACATATTCATACGTTCACACACGCACACACACACACACACACTCACACACACACAGAGTTGACGGAGAGCTCTGCCCATTAATCTTGACTCCACCAATCACTTGACTTCTGCATGAATTTTCCCGCCCTCTTTCCTCCTCCCCCTCCCTCTTCTCCGTCCGAAAATAAATTGTTGACCGGAAAAATCTGTTGGTGTATGGCATTGACCTGATGAAGCTATATGCGAAACGTTGTCAATAAAGTGCTCCTCCTCATATGGTGTTTATTTTCACTAAAAATCGTGAAGCAGGAAGGAACATACAGTATAGCACACGATATTAATGCAGGGAAGAGGTATAGAAACCTAATACAAGGACGTTATAAAAAAATAAAGAGAATAAGATGCTTAACAAAGATGATAAATTAATTAACTCCTTCAGTATTTGAGCACATATTTTTAAACTATATTCTGGTTATCATTAAATTTTGTTATGCAACTTAGCACCTTACGAGCGGGTGGGTCAGTTTTTTTCCACTAAACGCCCAGCGGATTTTTTTTTTTACCATAAATGGCCTTGTTTCCGTGCTCTTTTTCATGCATTAACAAGAGCCAGAGCGTAATACAATTATGTATCCCTGAAAGGGTGTTAAATGAGTTTTCCAATGACACCTGAACCATCCTTCTACAATCACTGGTTGTCTTGCAACGATCGTGCAACCGAAGGGCAAAATCGCTAAAATATGGTAATTTCGTTACATAATTACGTGTGTAGCGAGGGAGGGAGGGTCGATGTGTGTGGAGTAGATGTCAGTAGGCCCACGGCAGCCGTGGCGAGCGGTCATGAGGCAACCTACGCTCCTCCCGTCGCTCGTCTCTCTCTCAGAGCCAATATTCCGCCAGAATTGCACACAGACTTAAGTCAGGCCCCGCCACATAGTCCATATTTTTCGATACAGACTTAAGTCGGGCCCCGATAGACAAGAGTTAAGAATGATCATTAGAAATCAAATGGGTAAAAGCTATCTCAATTAACTAAGCTAAATAAAATTGTCTAATAATAGCCAGAAGAAACCGTCATAGCTCGTCATAATCCTAGAGGGACACTCGGTAGAGCGCATACCTCCGCCTACACCATTAACCCCGTACGAGCGGGAATAATTGCCCAAAATTACCTTCATTCCTTGCTCTTTTTCATGCATAAGCAAAAGCCAGAGCGTAATACAATTAATAAAGTAAAGGGTAAAGGGGAAAGAGGAGTGTGTAGTAACCACCGAGGAATATGTCTTTTAAGCGTAGTAGGGAAGGTGTACAGTAGGGTAGTGATTGAGAGAGTGAGAACGAGAACGGAGACATGGATAGGTGATGAGCAGGGCGGTTTTAGGAAGGGAAGAGGATGTGTAGATCACATTTTTACCCTGAATGTGTTGTGGAGAAATATCTGAAGAAGCAACAAAATATGTATGTTGACTTTATGGACTTGAAGAAGGCCTATGACAGAGTGGATAGAGAAGGCATGTGGAAAGTACTTTGAATTTACGGAGTAGATGGCAAGTTGCTGAAAGCAGTGAAGAGCATTTTGATGGTGGAAAGGCGGAAGTACGTGTGGAGAATGAGCAGAGCGAGTTCTATGATCTAAATGTTGGGTTGAAACAGGGGTGTGTGATGTCCCCGTGGGTGTTTACTGTATATGTGGATGGAGTCATGAAAGAAATACAAGGAAGAACAGTGGATGTTGGTGTATTGCTGATAAGGGAGGGAAATGAGTGGAAGCTACTTGTACTGCTGTTTGCTGATGATACAGTTCTGATGAGCGATAATGAATGGGAGTTGCAGGGTCTGGTAAATAGTTTGGAACAGTGTGCGAAAAACGGAATCTGAAGGTAAATGCGAGAGAGAGCAAGGCTTCGAAAAGGGTGAAGCCACAGAGTGTGAGGTAAAGGTGAACGGTCAGTCTATGGAGATTGTCAGCTCATTTAACTCCCTAAAACCGGGCATGCTTGTTTACATGAATGTATTGCTGGGCGGGTATATTTACCGAAAACGAGCTTCATTCCATGCGCTTTTTCATGCATAAGCAAGAACCAGAGCGTAATACAATTACACATCCGTTAAAGGCGATAATAGAGCTTTCCAATGACACCTGAATCATCCTTGTACGACCATGGGTTCTCTTGCAACAATCGAGTAACCGGAGGTGAAAATACCCTAAAATAAGGTATTTTTCGCAGTTTTTACCTTGTTGCGTGAGGTACGGAGATGGGACGAGACACAGGACGTGTCAGTGACTGCCCCAAGGTGGTGGCGAGCGGTCAGAGGCCGGCTATCATCCCTCCAATGTGCGGATTCTCTCTCATAGCTCATAACGTCCTCTAAATGGCACCCGTCATATGATAGGCACCGCAGGGGTGGCCAATATTTTCTCTCCCGTCATAAGATGTTCACCATCGGTTGAGGGTTAGGTATCTAGGCAGTGTGCTGAGTAAAGATGGGAGTATGGATGAAGAAGTGCGGGAGAGGGTGAAACAGGGGAAGAGGGTTGTAGGAACGCTGAAACAGTAACAAGAAATAGGGTGGTCAGCAAGGAAGTGAAGAATTCCTCACATGACATTGTGGTAATCCCGACATTGACATACAAAAGCGAAGCATGGACGTTGGTGGAAAGACTTAGACCAAGAGTGAGAGGGGTGGAAATGAGTTACTTGAGAAGTGCGTGCGGAGTTACATGGAGGGATAGACAGACAAATGAAGAAGTAAGAGGGAGATGTGGTGTGGAGGTAGATGTGCTGGAAAGTGTGAAAAGGAACACATTGAGATGGTTCGGATATATGGAACGAATGGGAAGCGAGAGAATGACTGAGAGGGTGTACGAGAGCGAGGCGGAGGGAGAAAGAGGGAGAGGTAAACAGAGAGAGAGGTGGAAGGATGGAGTGAAGAAGTATAAGGATGAAGGCGGTGGTGGTTGGGAGGAGGGGCGTCGACTGACTGGGGACAGAGGTGCATGGGGTCGTTTCGTTCGTGGCCACCCCTTCGGGGATCACGGCGTCAGGCAATAGATAGAGATAGAAAGTACGGTAATAGAGCTTTCATATGACACCTGAATCATCCCTATATGACCACTAGTTATCTTGCAACGATCTTGCAAACGAAGGGCATCATTGGGTAAAAATGAGGCAATGACATAACCTCAGTCCAACTTCGTTGGTTGAGGTAATAACCTCTTACATATTATTTATTGTAATGGGAAGTCGGTGTATTTCTTAATTTGACCTAAATAATTCTCTAAAATGTGTTGTTGTACAATCATGGTCATGAATTCTTGAACATCTTGTAATGATAGAAACAATATGGTGGGCGTTAATTAATGAACCTCAGTATAAGACGACTCTACCTTACACCACTCAATTAGTTTTCCAGAACGCTCCAGCCAGCAGTCCCTCAAAAGTAAACGTAATGAAGCCATAAAATACTTATCTTCTGATCTAGCTACTCTTTCCAATTGGGGTAGAGAAAACCTTGTTGCATTTAATGCTTCCAAAGCTCAATTTATCCATCTTACTACCCATCAGGAACCACCAGAGGACTCTTCCTTATTCTTCAACGATACAAAAATAAACCCTTCATCTTCTCTCAATGTTCTTGGTGTCTCTTTTTCTTCTGCTCTCACTTGGAAAGACCATATTACTAGTCACGCTAAGGCAGCCTCCCAGAAGTTGGGTGTGCTCAACCGCCTCAAGGGGTTCTTTACCCCTGTGCAGCTTCTTGCTCTGTACAGGGGCACAGTGCGTCCTTGTATTGAGTATTGTTCACATGTTTGGAGAGGATCCATTCACACCGCACTCCTAGATAAATTAGAAAGGAAAGCCTTTCGTAAGGCATCTAAATGGACCAATGTAAGTAGCGGGGTACCCCAGGGATCGGTACTAGGACCAATTATCTTTCTAATTTACATCAACGACATAGATGAGGGTCTCACCTGTACAATCTCAAAATTTGCTGACGATACAAAAATTGCAAATAGCGTACTCTCAAAAGAACAAGTTGACGATATGCAACACAATCTAGATAAATTGTCATGTTGGGCCCAAATTTGGCAAATGAGTTTCAATGCGGATAAATGTAAAGTACTACATATCGGATACCTAAATGAGAAAGCAAACTATTCGATGAATGGCACTCAGCTTAAGAATGTAAACAGAGAAACCGATCTGGGAGTAACAATATCGAGTAACCTAAAACCGAGTCAACAATGTTCAGAAGTTGTTAAGAAGGCAAACAAAATAATTGGCTTTATAGGCAGGTCATTTGAGCATAAATCCAAAGAAGTTATCCTAACCCTTTACAATTCCTTAGTCCGCCCTCTTCTGGAATACTGCGTTCAATCCTGGTGCCCTTATTACCAAAAAGATATAAACAAGCTAGAACGAGTTCAACGTAGAGTTACCAAAATGATACCTAGCCTGAAGAACAAACCATACGAAGAGCGTCTTAGAGAATTAAATATATTTCCTTTAACCCAGTGCAGATTAAGAGGTGACTTAATTCAAGTGTTCAAAATCATCAATGGCATCGACAATATGAACTGTAGTAAGTACTTCACTATCGACCAATCTAATTACACACGGGGAAACGGTTGCAAAATTATTATTAAATCTTTTAACTCACACGAATCTAAGAATTTCTTCTTCAATCGAGTTGTCAACTTGTGCAATAGGCTTTCCCTGAAACTTTATAGACTGCATCACCGTTGATTCATTTAAACTCCGCCTAGACAAATATCTCGCATCAAACCCGCGACTGACTGCGTTTGTAAATGAATACCTTTATTTTATCCCCCCCTCAGTTACTAACCCATCTGTCCCCTACTAACTTCCTAATCCTGCCACGGACATTAGTTCCAGGGCAGTAATTCCCTTTCCAATGTTCCCTTACCCACTCTAAACCACTGTTTGGACACTTGATCCTCAGTGTTTTGGAGGACAAGCAACCTAGAAGGGTCACTAGATATGTTGTTGCTTGATTTCCTTTGTACTCCTTTGTATCATTAACTCTCGTCCACTCACCAACTCTCTGCAATCTCTCTCTCTTCGCAGCAATGTTGCATCTCTCTCGCTATTCTATCGCTACTACAATAATCAGTGTTCCTCGGAGCTTTCCCAGTGTATACCACCTAATCTACGTAGGGTATGTAGTACCCGCCTTGCAACACAATCCCACCCCTACTCTGTGGAACTCTCCAACCCAAGAGTGAAACGCTATTCTCAGACTTTCTTCTATTCAACTGCTGAGCTCTGGAACTCTCTCCCAGAATCAGTCTTTCCCTCTTCCTATGACTTGAATTGCTTCAAACTCCGTGTGTCCAGGCATTTTAGCTCGAACGTCCCTTGATTTCGGCCCTGTCACTCTTTGAAATCTGGGGGACGCACTCGCTGCAGGCAGTTATGCCTTTTGTGTCCCTCATTCACATAGAAACACAAATATATATATGATCTGTGTGCCACAAACAGTTTACCATAATAGTTCGTCAGTGTATCATAATTGTTCTTCCATAGACTGTTCAGAAATACATGTCCGCGGCAATATAATTTGTTCAGTTAATCATACCACTCTCTATATTTTTAATACCAGACGCCTTACTAGCCGAGGTGGAAACAATGAACCACCTCCTTACTCCTCTGTAATCGGTTACCGAGACACCTTTAGGTCATACCTGCCAACACTCCTATACACACACACACACACACACACACACACACACACACACACACACACACACACACACACACACGCACACAGTAGGTGAGGGAGGGAAGAGCATAAGGTAAGGGATTGGTAGCTCCACGATTCAGGTTGGTATCTTCAACATGGCTAGCTCTTCTATTTACCCAAGAATGGTGAAGTGGTACAATATTGATATATGGGCTACGGATTCATCACCTGTAACATCAACAAACGGAACTATTTTATCAATAACACCAATAGTAAATACCAAAACCCTCATCACTCAGCTCCATCTCTCGCTAACAAAGAGCAAGTAGAATTTACAATAGAGCAAGGAGAAAAAGGAGAAGAGGCAGACAATGTAACGGGACCAGAAGGAGCCACTTTAAATGACTCCAACCATCCATGGATTAGGAAGAGAGGGACACAGAGGAATATATATAAGACAACGGTAGATTACCCACCAGCAGGCTATAGTATAGTCATGCCCACACTGACATGGGCAATGTACTTGTCAGTATGGCTACTGCCCTCGTTGGTGGATATACTGAACTCCTCAGGGAGTACATTCCTCGTTTCTTTGTAGCCAACAATCTGCCAACCATTGTACTCCCCCCCCCCATCTCTGCCTCATAGAAGACACTTTTCCAGTCCAAAACCAACGCAGAGGAATACTTAGAGGAGACGTCTAAACTAAAGAACTGCACAGGAGAACCCATCTCCACATACAGAGCAGTACCAGTATAAGACACCAACCAAAACGAGAATGAAAAAAATATTTCACTCACAACACCAAACACCTCTCATTGAAATTAATGACAGATGAAGATTATGAAGAAGATAAATTTATAGAAGACAACCAACAACAAGAGGAGAAGAGCATGGACGTTGGTGGAGAGACTCGAACCAAGAGTGAGAGGGGTGTAAATTAGTTACTTGAGAAGTGCATGCAGAGTTACATGGAGGGCATACAGACAAATGAGGAAATACGAGAGAGGTGTGGTGCGGTGCTGGATGGGAGGAGGGGTGTCGACTGACTGGGGACAGTGGTGCATGGTTGTTTTTCGTTCGTGGCCACCCATTTAAGGATCACGGTGTCTCGCAATAACAAGATATATAGTTTTGGCCTACTTTTTTGGAACAGGGTTAGAGTCAGTTTTTTCCTCACACCTGAGTTACATGCTAGGAACCATAATGTGTGTTGCCTAGCCCACTATAATGTATAGGATGGTAACCTTACCTTATATTGTCTTTGATGGTCCCTGATGTTGATGTGTTGAGTCAGTCTGTCACCAGTCTTATTGGTCTGACTGTAGGATCGGCTGGAGTCAACACATAGCTGACCGTCTGCAAATATATACAGTATATTGCTATTTAACAAAATATAATAAGGGCTATTATTTGACAGGATGTTATCAAGTGTTTGTATATATATATATGTATTTGTTTCATTATTATTAGTATTCTTATTATTTTGTTTTATTGTTATGTTGTTGCAAAATTGCGTCCTGAATTTCCGCGAACACTTGCCTGCGAACCTTTTTCATTGCAAACAATGCGTCTGCAAACTATTGAGTAGCTACTGTGAACCTATACAGTACTTCAAGTTTAATATCGTGACGCTGGATGCTTGGAGATCGATGTTAGTGTTCTCCTCAACCCCCCCCCTCCCTCCTCTCTCTCTCTCTCTCTCTCTCTCTCTCTCTCTCTCTCTCTCTCTCTCTCTCTCTCTCTCTCTCTCTCTCTCTCCCTCTATTCAACTTAACCTAATGTATCGTAGGCTAGACTAGATTAAGTTTATAATCTAAGTAAATGTATTGGTGTGTGGTGGAACACAAACAACATAACATAGAAATCATGACCCAAACACATGTTTAAGGTCGGCCACCTGTCCACTGTCGGGAGAGTATGTAAATAATGACAGTGGCAGAAGCCGAGAGATAATTTATGCATTAACCCCTTTACCACGATGACATAAGTTTCATTATATTCTAGTTACCATTAACCCTTCTTTAGCGGCCTATGCGGTTTATTTATATGTACCGCCCAGCGGGGTGTTTTTAGCCAAAATAGGGCTGTTTACGTGATCATTTTCATGCCTAAATAAGACCCAGAACGTAAAACAAGTATCTATCCCTGAAAGGGCATAAACAGAGCTTTCGAATGACACCATAACGATCCTTTTATGATGGCTAGTTTTCTTGCAATAACCGTGCAACGCGAGTGCAAAAAGCATGTAATTAGCCACTTTCCCGATACAATTCCGTATATAGCGAGTGAGAGAGGGAGGAGGGAGCTGAGATTCGTGTCAGTAGGTTCGCCGCGGTGGTCTGGAGCAGTCATACGCTCGCTAGTCTCCTGCCACCACTTGTCTCTCTCTCTCAGCAACATTACGTGCTGAAATTGCCACTCGACCTATGTCGAGCGCCGCCACATAGTCCAGCTTTATTAAATACGACTTATGTGGTGAGCCGCTTTTTAAGGGTTAAACGGTTTTCTTTAGCATATGATCTACCTCTAGTACTCAAATAGGTAAATACGATCTCAATAAACACTAAATTACGTAGGTCCGTCTAAAGATGCATACACTCGTCAACTTTTAGCCAGTTAGCAGAGGTAAAAATGTTACATTGAGCTCAAGTGGTTAATAATACACAATTTTCGAGTTTACTCAAATGGGATTATTTTGTTATATATCTGTTAATTTATTTACATTTCAATTTATTATATACTGTATATACAGTATATTATATATATATATATATATATATATATATATATATATATATATATATATATATATATATACAGCATATATTTTGTTTTGTATTCATTGTTATTATTTGTGTTGGAAATGCTGCAGAATAACAACTCCTGTTATTATTATTTTTGTTATGTTTTATACTTTAATGGTTTGTAAGTGTGTATTTTATTGTTAGAAAGTGTGGAATGCAGTTTTTATTAGCATTTGCATTGTTAATTGTAATTCTGATACCCGAACAATCTAGGAGAGAGTTTGGGAATGCGAGGTTTACTCGATTTAGTCAACTTTGAAAAGACATTAGCCTATCCTAACAACCTTACCTAACCTATACTAGTATAATGGGTAGTGGCTGCCACCCCCACACCCCCGCTGGTTAGGTATTAAAACAATAAAAGATTGACGCGCCAAAAGAAAAGTTGATGAAGTCTACGGTGATTACTCCGGAATCTTCAGCTTTGGTTGTCGATTACAGGAAAGTACCATTCAAAATGTACTGAAGTGTTGTAGATGAAGCTTCACTATGATTGGCTACTGAACATCGGGGAGGAGCCTCCAAGAAGGCTAGAATGTAAACAAAGTGTCCTGGACTGGCTGTACAAAAATAACTGAACATTTTATAGGGGAGTGAAAATCAAATTGACAAAATAAGAAAAGTAGCACTTATCCCATCAGTAAGGTCCCCTGAGTAAGGTAAGAGCGAAAAAGAAAAAAATCATAAGACAGGAATCCCGTAATCGAGGAGTTGTTGTTCTGCAGAATACCCTCTTGTTTTAATTATGTTCCTCTCATTATTGGTGTGGGATTATTGTAGATAATACTGATCAGGACGGTACAGAGAACTCTATTATTTTCCCCACGAAGAAATACAGTACTTAATATAATTTTATCAATATACGAGTCCAGGTGGTCCAAAAGATAAATTCCATCCTTTCTGTTGTCATACTGTAAATGTTGAATTGCGTGTTCAATACATTCAGATGGGCTCACACACACAATGACTACAAACACAATATAGTCCATTCGTAATAGGTAAGCCAGATATTGTAACCCCTAACCTCCGTAATGAGAAAAGAGCTTGAGCGAATGGGCTATACATTTCCACATCTATTCCCTGGTTGACTCTTCCCAAATGGTAGAAATATTAGCTCGATTACTCTTGTCGTCTTTTAGCTAAAAGAGGTTAGTGGTCACGATCTCTGTTCTACCTATTATAAACAGAGTATAGTTATCAATATATCAACAAATTGGCCTGTTAATGAAAACTGTGACTCACCCAAATTTTCTTCAGACAACATCGAAAGTATCCTTCCTGACATGTATAATCTTTGAGGCGAGATATACTGTATGTCGCTTTAGGTGAAGGTTAGAGCAGTTTCACCAACCCTTGCACTACGGGGTCTTTCTTGAACTTGATAACATCCCTTGATGAGCAGACGTTTTTCCTAAGCTTAACATAAGTGTCCTATGTTAGCTGTGGGCATCCCGCAGCAGCCAGATTACCATTGTTGTTTTGTCCATCACACTTAAGTTAATTATTGTTTATACTTCCACCAATTGAATATACGTGTTTCAGAGAATAGTGAAGTTACGTTATTCGGCTACACACTTTGGTCTAGTTCATAAACGGTCTCTCGATGCTACGTAACATGAAATATGTTATAAGTAATGACACGTCCCGGTCACCACGAACTGAACCACATAACTGAGAGGATTGTGGTGGTGGTGGTGGCCTCATCAGAAATACCAACCGTGTACAATTAGCATTACCAACTACACTCAATATACCATCAGAAGAACATTTTTCATAGATCCTACTAGCATAGGACGTGTTATGCCTTGCTACCAGCTAACCAGAATTTGATGCCATGAATTTAAGAATTCTATGAACGCAATATTAACTGAATTAAAACTATATGATACACTAAATCGTATGTTGGTCACCCAGATCCGAACTCTGTTGACATGTTCTCCTTTTCTGGTAAGCTTTATTTATCATGTTAATTACATTTTGCAAACCAAAGTAATTTTTCCAAACTCTGTATAATCAATTATCAGTTTAATGGCCCCCATTAACGTACAGGCTTGGCCACGAGACCAGTAGGTGGTGGGCGGGGCTTTTGTAAACCAGGTGAGGCCACACACTACACGGGTGGCCTGATGATATTGGCCAGTTCGTATCAGCCGAACAATAAGGGATCTTCTGTAAGACTGTGAGCTGCAGTTGCTAGCACTTGTGCAGTTGTGTGTGCCTATAGGAAAATGGGGAGACACAAAAATACAGCTTGGGTCAAGGATTGGTTTCTAAAGAGACCGCAGATGTTGAACCTCTCCGGTGGCTGTATATGGCCGGGTCAGACTGTAAACAAATATCCTGCCACACATTCAACAAATTGATAAAGCCCCACCCATCTTGTTTCCGCTTCAAGGGTGGAACTGAGCGTGAACTGGGGCCCTAATGGATTAATAATTGCCGTCACGATCTTAAAAATAATATTAAAGCCGGATAATGGCAACACCTAATATCCACAACCTTAAATCAGCTGTATACATATACAGTCGCGCTAATAAGTGATGCTCGGCACCAAGTATGTTTTGATCAATAATTGGTATCAGCATTATCTAAGCTTCCTTTCTTCATATCAAGTGAAATATACAAACATGTTCCTACACTTACCCTCCCTATTCAATATCTGACAGATATTAATACAGCACAGAGCGAGCCAAACGTAATGACAGCTGGGGCATGGCTTATTAGCGCGACCGTACGAGAGTAATATTATTGATTAATTAATTTGTTTCCTTATTCAATAATTATATTTCTACTAGTAACTAGACCTTCATACCTGCACGGATACGTAAAAGTCATCCACACAACACATACCACACGTTTTCCTCTCCCTCCTCCATGCACACCTCCCACCATACACGCCTCATATTCCCTCCTGGTCCAACACCTCCATGGTAACTACCTCTCCCTCACACCTCTCACGCACCATACGGGCCTACAACACCTCCCATCATACACACCACACCTTCCCTCCCAGTCCAAAACATATCCCTCTACCACGCATCATACAGGCCTACCACACCTCCTATCATACACACCACACCTTCCCTCCCAGTCCAACACATATCCCTCTGCCACGCACCATACAGGCCTACCACACCTCCTATCATACACACCACACCTTCCCTCCCAGTCCAACACATATCCCTCTACCACGCACCATACAGGCCTACCACACCTCGTATCATACACACCACACCTTCCCTCCCAGTCCAACACATATCCCTCTACCACGCACCATACAGGTCTACCACACCTCGTATCATACACACCACACCTTCCCTCCCAGTCTAACACATATCCCTCTACCACGCACCATACAGGCCTACCACACCTCGTATCATACACACCACACCTTCCCTCCCAGTCCAACACATATCCCTCTACCACGCACCATACAGGCCTACCACACCTCGTATCATACACACCACACCTTCCCTCCCAGTCCAACACATATCCCTCTACCACGCACCATACAGGCCTACCACACCTCGTATCATACACACCACACCTTCCCTCCCAGTCCAACACATATCCCTCTACCACGCACCATACAGGCCTACCACACCTTCCCTCCCAGTTATACACCTCTCTGGAAACATCACCGCTCCCACCCTGCTTTTCAACCTACCATAACATACACCACAACCACGCAATTCAACGCATGTCAAATATCAATTACTCAGTTAATTTTCTCGTAATTATAGCCAATACCCTGCAATAGTCACCCCCCCCCCCAACCATCAACACCAGCCACTCAATTATTGCCATAGTGTTCTCGATTAAACACTAAGCCAATTTCACACGGCCGCTTTTTTCCGACAATTTTCGATGAACAATTTTTTTTCTCATAATAGTTTGGGATAATTGCCCGATAAGTGATGGGAACAGCTCTCGTGTGACACACTCCCACACACACACACACACACACACACGGCACAAGCAAAATCCATCCTATTATGGATTTCAAAGGCAGCGTCACACTGTTTATCGCAAATATCTCCCAAATGAATTGTTGTATCAGTATGGTATTTCAGCACAAAGCCTGTTACACCCCGACCTAATTTATAGATAATATATTACATTGCCATAAGTGTTTAGTCAGAAGTTTAATGAAGAATATTAAGTCTAATCCAGTCATCGCCTCTAGGGTCTTGTACACATTCAGACGAGTGTGGGGTACTGTCTAACCCCTCCAACCCCCCTACCAACCCCCAGACCATTACCCCAGTGCCTAGTTCACCCTCTCCCCGTCTCCCTCATTACTCACCCTCCCTCTTTCAAAGCTGTAGTATACGGTTTATGTTATCGTGAATACTTAGGTTATTGTGATTACGTACATTAAATACTATATAATTATGTATTTAAGTATCATACTTTGCTATTATTCATACAGTTACTGCTATGTCTGGGCATGGAAACGAGAAGTGGGGCGAACGAGCATGAAAGCAAGGCATAATCCCCTTGGTAATGGCTGTTTTGCCGTATGTGTGTATTAGGAGGCCAATGCATGCAGTCATGTGTAGTAAACCAAATAAACGGAATCGTATGTTATTACGTGTGTTCTGAACCGTGTCATGATATGTAAAGTGTACCTTTATTGAATACATTCCGCCTCCTGTAATTGCCCCCCCCCCCCCCCCCCATCGTCACTTTCTGACGAGAGCCCACCCCCACCCCCACAACAGGTGAGGTTTCCGAGGCTATGACTGTAGCAATGACAGGTGAATATTTATTGAGGCGCGAGGCACGACCACTAACAACGATGTCCAGCATGTTGCTCCATTGCCCCGTGGCTGCAGGACAGCATTTGTCCTTCTCCTTGCCACCTTGTACAACAGGGAGATGACCCGCGGTAGAAAATTCATACGTTTGAATAGGTAAGTAGATGGCTTTGTCTATATTTATAGTATCTACGTTGTATTTCAGCTGTTTTGGCAAAATAAGCGTTCTCACTGTGCTTTCGACCAGTATTTGTGCCGTAGGAACCATGGTTTTAACAGTAACAATCACAATCACCAATCAGCTGGAACTATTGCCATATACTGTTAGAGGACTACAATTTTGCTACAGCATTCTGAAGAGAAGTCCGGCTTCGCCGGAGACATTTTTCTACCAAAAAATCTACAAATTTCGCCTGCTGTCTAAAAAACCTCAAATATGATGGCTCGCTATCGCTCGCCAGCTAAAAATCGACACCTGGATAGGGGTAGACGTTTAAAAACAGACGGCTGAATGGTCCAGAATGGATATAATCCGGCCAAATGGCATCCCTGGATCCATACATAAATTCCAATGCTTTATCATGACAGAGATATTGAGTGTTGCAAATGATATTCAGTCAGTCAGTAGCCTTCCCATATTTCCATATTTGACCGAGTAATGTGAAATTTGTGTTAAAATGACAATCCTGGAAGGACTTATCCCAGATACTGTATTAGTATCTGGGGTGAATCCATTTTTTCTGTGGAATGTGTGAGTATTTGTATTTTATATATATATACAGTATATATATTATGTACTGTAGTTCTTGCTGATCCTCCCTACCCCCTTGTGGGAATATGAGAAGGCAAATTATATTTTCCCATGTATTTACCCATAAGGTTGGTCCAGCTGTCAAAAGGGCCTATCCCACACCCACGTCAGTGTGTACATACTTTAAATTGTGTATTTAAGGAGCACAGAGCCAGATATCATATGTTCTTGTGGCTGACAATCAATCCGTCTCTCCGTGAGGCAACAATTACCATTGAGGGTGAACGAGGCCTCATGCTGGGTGCCAATGAGGCTGTACTTCAACTCAAAGTGTGCATCCCTAAACATTACTGTAACATTTGTACCAGCGGGCGGGAGTATTGGTGATGAGGACGTGGGTAAATGTTACGCCACAACATAATTTTCCATTACCTCCCCCACCTTTTAATTATTCCTATAGTTAGCAACCAAATCTTTTATTGGAATGGTGTTGATGGTAATATATTCCTGTGTAAGAGACCATGTTGTGTATTATATACCTCGTGTCCGTTTTACGTAATACGTACACGTTTCATACATACAATTTTATGCATGATAATTTATATAATATAATTTCTATAACAGTAAGACATACACTGCATTGTATCGCAATATCATGTTTAGAGAGAGGATAGACGAAATACAATAGGCCTATATACAATAATAACATTGATCATTATCCACACAGGCCTTACCACCGAGTTGCACACACCATGAGCATGACTGCGGCAGGAGTGAGGCAGATGGTCCAACGCGCTACCACGTCCTCCCCTTCCACACCTGCACCACCGCCTACACTTGCCGCCATTGACAACTTTGCTGTCGGTGCCATACGCCGCCACATTCACCGCAAGTTTGCCGACAGACAACATCTTACACTCAGTGTAATAGCGACGGACCTCAAGACAGCTGGTATTATCCCGAATGATACCTCTGAGACGGCAGTTTGGCGGCTCATACACACCATGGGATTCCAATACAAGACATCACAGAGAAAGATGTATGTGAGGAGGGATCTCTGGACGTGGTGTGTCGCCGGATTGCTGCTCTCCGGGCTCTCCAGCATCACCGGAGGGAGGGAAGGAAGGTGGTGTATGTTGACAAGACTTGGTTTACCATTACGATGGGCCACAGCAGGGAGTGGGTGGATACCACACAGCCTGCCACCAGCACCACCTACAGTCGTCAGGTACCACCAGGAGAAGGGGAGCGATTTGTGGTGGTCGCAGGTGGCACAGCCAAAGGCTTTGTTGACGGGTCCTATCTGTGCTACACGTCCAAGACAACCCAGGGTGACTACCATGGGGAAATGAACGGCGAACTGTTCCTGCGGTGGCTAACAACACACCTCCTGCCGTCATTGCCAGAGCCATATGTACTGGTGCTGGATAATGCACCTTACCACAGCCAACTTATGGACGAGTGTCGATGCCCTACCACAGCTACCAAGAAGGCGGACCTCATCAGCTGGCTGGAGCACCGTAGGATTTCCATCCCACCTGTTGCCACACGACCTGAGCTGCTGCTCCTCTGCCAGCAGAACCGTCCACAGCCCAAGTACAAGGTCGACAACACCATCCGTGAGTGGGACCACGAGGTCTTACGGCTGCCACCTGGTCACCCAGAGCTCAACACCAATGAGCAAGTATGGGGAACCATGAAGCACCATGTGCGGTCCTCCCTCCAGCGGTTTACCCGGGCGGATCTACAGGCCAGGTTGGAAGAAGCGCGGCTATTGGCAAACAAGGACGTGTGGCAGGGTGCTGTTCAACATTCCCGGAACTTTGAAGAGGGGTACTGGAAGTCCGACAACATACACGAGAGCGTGGAACCTGTAATAATCAACGTCGCCAGCGACGATGAAGGCGAGGATGACGATGTTTTCATGGGCAGTGATAGCGAATAAATGGTTTACAGTATTGTCATGTTTGCCTCATTTTATTCCTACAATATATTTATCGATCATAATGCATCTACTTCATGACAGTAATGTAATGTATGTAATAGTCCTAATGATACGTCACAATATATGCAATATAGTTGGTACTTTATATTTATTTGATAAGGCTACAATGAGAGATGCAGTGATGGAGAGAAGTATATGCAGTCTATAGGTGATGATGTGGTTAGCAAAGACACAAGTTAACAAAATATTAATATCTTAACTTAGCCATGTTTATATTTTATGATGAATGCACAGTATTTAGCACAAATAAAAACAAGTTATCACAATAGGTCCAGACCACAGGTAATACCAATAGAACGTGTTCTTTGTCCTTCTACCACATGTGCACAAACATCCGGTTATACAGTAATTAACAGTGTGGAATACGTCTTGCCTCCATAACAATTTGCACTACCCCTTGTATACGTACTCAATAATATCGTAAGCTGCATGAATATTAGTGCATACACTATAATTATTATATCTATATATATACTGACATACTATAAGTAGCTACAAGTACAGTGCCTAACATGAACCGTATAATATATTGATGGGAGATGCAGGGAGACGAGAGTGAGGAGGGGGTGTGGATGGGGAGACGGTGAGGGTTAAGGAAGGTGAGGAGGGGGAGATTTAGGGGTAGCTAAGGAGTGGTTTGGGGGGGGGGGGGGGGCAAGACGAATACTACACATTCCTTTGAATGTGTACACGTGACCTCCCGGCTTCGTCTTAATATTCACGAGTAAACTGCTAACGTAACACATATAGCAAAATGCTATATCGGCCATAAATTAGGTCGGGGTGTAACAGGCTTTGTGCTGAAATACCATACTGATACAACAATTAATTTGGGAGATATTTGCGAAAAACAGTGTGACGCTGCCTTTGAAATCCATAAGGATACGTATGAAATATCTTTACTTGTACGTCTCGTAATTGACAGAACATAACTTAAATTCAATACATTATTATCAGAGTCTATGAGTATCTCTCTCTCTCTCTCTCTCTCTCTCTCTCTCTCTCTCTCTCTCTCTCTCTCTCTCTCCCAAATATCACCTCCGCTTGGAGGTTGATAGGCCCCCGTTGTGAGACTCTAGGGCCGCTGATCCTTGATATACTGATGTGTAGTTAAATATTGATAGCAAGATGGATGGGGTATGAATTTGAAGTGATAAATGGACATTTGTTCGTTAAATTTTATTACAATATGAATGGTTAATAACACATGTATTCGTACTGATTGATTTGCGGTGAGGTGATTGTACTCTTTGGCTCTTCATGGCACTATTTCAGTATTAGTTAATGATGAAAATATATATAGTGATAGAATAGCAATCACTAAATACATGACACATATGTAAGAGTTATTACAAAGTTTAACTGGAAATATAACAATCTGATTATAAAACTATGAACAGGTTGCGTAACATAGTTATATTCCATGCAAGTATAAGCTATGCCAAAACAAAATTCTATGTGAATCAGGGAGACACAAGGCAAAACTGCCTGTGACGAGTGCCTACCACACACGGAGTTTGAAGCAATTTAAGTCATAGGACGAGGGAAAGATGGATTCTGGGAGAGAGTTCAAGAGCTCAGCTGAAAAAAGAGGAGAAAGATTGGGAGTATCGTTTCACTCTTGAGTTGGAGAGTTGCACAGAGTAAGGGTGGGATTGTGTTGCAAGACGGGTACTACGTACCCTACATAGAGGAGGTGGTATACACTGAGAGGGTGACCAGACAACTCAACCAGTAACCATTTCAATCAGTAGCTCTCAAAAAGTACCAAATCAACCAATACGGTTAGGTTAGGTTAGGTAAGGTTAGTATTAAATTTGGGCACTGGTTTGGTTGGTCTTGGTTGATTTGGCACTGGTTGAAATGGTCTACTAGTTGAGATGTCTGGGAACCCACTGAGAGAACTTTGAGGAACACTGATTATTGTAGTAGCGATAGAATAGCAAGAGAGATTTAACATTGCGGCGAAGAGAGAGAGATTTTAGAGAGTCGGTGAGTGGACTGGACAGGAGTTAATGATATGAAAGGATTTCCTCTCTACTTTGTCTAAAAGTGCTGTATGAGAGGATTCTCCCAACACATGTGAACAATACTCAATATAAGGACGCACTGTGCCCCTGTACAGAGCAAGAAGCTGTGCAGGGGTATAGAACCCCTTGAAGAGGTTGAGCACTCCCAGCATCTGGGAGGCTGCCTTAGGAAGACTGGTATTATGGTCCTTCCACGAGAGAGCAAAAGAGAAAGAGACACCGATAATACTGAGAGAAGATGAATGGTTGATTTTTGTATTGTTGAATTATAAAGGACAGATCTCTGGGAGAAATTGGGTTTTGGAAGCATTAACCCGGCAAGCGCGATAGGCCTCACGGAAGGCTTCCTATAGGGAACGCGATAGGCCTCACGGAAGCAGGATTTTTAAAGGCGTACCAAAACGGCGCCAAGCTGTCTAGGGAGTCACAAATTGCGCCACGTTTAGTGCGACATGGTACCTCTCGATGGCACCCACAACCACCCGCCGCACGCACCCCACACAGTCTACACACGCAGTACGCTCTCAGTCACTATGGAGCCTACACGCTCCCCTGACTCGCTCCCTGTTGACTCGCCCAACCCTGTTGCTGGCGGTGTTAGTGCTCGTGGCAGGACACGAACACGTGCCAGGGACCCCTCCTACGTATATACTTCTGAGGATGATGAGCCAGTGCAGCCAAGAAGACCTACACGTGCTGGGAGAGGCACGACACGTGGTGGGAGAGGCACGACACGTGCAACAAGCACGACGAGTGCGAAGAGGTCATTGTCCTCAGCATTTGCTCTGACAACTGCTACCACAACAACTACTGCCTCTACTGTTGTGGCAACGACGCCCACGGCGCCCACCACCACAGGAAGTACAAGTGGCCGTCCTGGGGATGCAGGAGCATCGGGGGTAGTTGGCAAGAAGGGTAAGGGTAAAGGACACCCTTATCAGTTCAAGAGGAGTAAGGTGACACCTCCCGCCTCTACCACCCCCGCGTTGCCACCACTACCACCACCCACCACGGCCGCCCCTGCCTCACTACCCACCACGGCCGCCCCTGCACCACTGCCCACCACGGCCGCCCCTGCACCACCGCCCACGCACGCCCCTGCTCCACCACCCACGCCCACCCATGCCCCTGCTGCTGTTGGAGGTCCTCGTAGAGTTTTGGCAGCCGGTCTAACGCCATCCAAGTTTGACGCCCTCCTCTTCCCTCCTGACTCCTCTGACGACGACGCTGCAGAAGGGGAAGCCTTCGATCCCAGGAACTATGGCTGGGGTGGTGATAGTGGGAGCGAGTCTGAGGAGGATCAAGACCAATATGAGGGAGGTGCAGAGGATTCGGAAGATGACGATGTACTTCTGCACCGTGACCATGACCAAGACCTGTCTGACGACGAAGGCGCAGACGACGTGGCTGACGGAGGGGCTGATCCTGATCCCCCACGGGCGTATAATTTTGCCTGGTCTGAAGGGTCACATTTCCAACCAGATTTGCACCAGTTCAATGCCAATCTGGCTGGTTCAACAGCAGACTGGCCCTGCAATGACCAGTCCACGGAATCTGATTTCTTCTGTGCATTTTTTGACCAGGAGGTATTATCTCATCTCGTTTCCCAAACCAATGGCTATTTTACCTGGGTGAGGGAAAGAATTGATATGATATCTCCTAGAGCAAGAATTCGTGCATGGGTTGATACGACTGTCCCTGAGCTCCTTGTGTTCTTTGCGTTGTTGCTAATCATGCCTCTCTGCAGGAAGCATGTAATGGAGCATTATTGGAAGCACGACCCAATCATCAACACCCCAATTTTCCGGAAATATATGGCTCGTGATAGATTTTTCTTGCTTCTGCGATTTTTGCACTTCGCAGACAATAATAATCCAAACCGAGCTGATAGAATATGGAAAGTTCGGGATGTGTTGACCATGTTGTTGCAAAGGTACAGGAAATTCTTCTACCCCTTTGCCAACCTGGTGATTGATGAGTCGCTCGTGCTTTTCAAAGGACGCCTGGTGTTCAAGCAGTACATTCCCTTGAAGAGACACAGGTTCGGGATCAAGATCTTTGTGTTGTGCGATTGTGAAAGTGGAATAGTGCTCGACATGATCGTATACACCGGCACTGATGTAGACATTCCAAAAGTCGGTGGCAACGACCCATTGGGCATGTCAGGGCACATTGTGAAAAAGATGCTGGAGCCCTACCTGAACAAGGGGCACACGTTGTACACCGACAATTGGTATACAAGTCCTGCACTCTGCCAGTTCCTCCATGACCACAAAACGGGGGCATGTGGGACTGTCAGAACTAACAGGAAGTTCATGCCTAAGTTCCAAGGCAATCGCATAGAACTGGACAACCCCTCCCACAGTGACACCGCTTCTGATGACGACTTGGCAGAGGAACAAAGGCGCCGCAGACAGGACAGACCAAGAAGAAAGAAGAAAGAGCACTACAAGCAGCTGGAGAAGTCTGGGAAAGTTCTGGCGGTAAAGTGGCTCGATAAGCGACCAGTCCACCTGCTTTCGACTGTCCATACAGGTGCCCAAGTGGACTTTGGTAAATTCCACTACCGTACCAAGAAGTCTATCCAGAAACCTGATATGGTGGTGGATTATACCAAGTACATGTGCCTTGTGGACAAGTCTGATTGCCAGCTTGCAGGAGTTGAGTGCCTACGAAAAACAGTGAAGTGGTATCACAAGCTTTTCCTTCACTTTGTTGACATCACGATGCTCAACGCTTACAACATGTGGCTGGTAAAAAAAGACATGGCCCCGAACAAAAAACTCAAGTTCAGGGAGTTCATATACAACGTCGCCTACCAACTCCTAGAGAAACACCAACCAGTCTCCGGTCACAGGGGTCGCCGTGCAGTCAACCTCCCAGACAGAGTCATTGATGGATATGACAAACACTACCCTATCCACACCGAGCTATCTGGCACCCGGAGGCTGCAAGTACAGTGCCAGGTCTGTGCCCACTCCACCAGAAAGCCACAAAAAAGAAGCCGAGTCACATCAATGTGCAAGGAATGCAACGTTGGGTTGTGTTTGGGCGAGTGCTTCAGGGACTACCACTCACTCAAGTACTACTAGGAGTGGTACCTGTGTCGCCCTATCTCAGCCAAACTCCTGCCCCGCCCACCTACCTCACTACCTACCTCACTACCTACCTGCCCGTACCTGACCTGCCCGTACCTGACCAACGTGATCTCAAACACCTGCCTGCCTACCTACTTGCCCGTACCTGACCAACATGATAATATTATCATAACATGTACAAATTATAGTTGTAGGATAAGTTCATATGTTTTGGTATATACTGTATATATATATATATATATATATAATATATATATATATATATATATATATATATATATATATATATATATATATATTATATTATTGTATACAGTATACTGTATATAAGCAATATTTTCATTTATTATTTCAGTTTAATTCATTAGCCAGGCAATATTTTGTTTTATTTATATATATACCTATGTAATATTATACTTATGTACTAACCTTTTGTAACAACCTTTTGTAATAATAAAACAAACAAAAAAACAAACAAAAAACAAATAAATAAACACAAAAAAACATACTTACGCTCTGCTATTTATCAAAGTTTTCGACTTTATGAATAGCAGGGCGTAAGTATGTAAACAAAAACAAAATTCAAGTAATATAAACACTCCAAAAACATCCCCATAACCTCTCTGGTTTCGAACCCACGTCTCTAGGCCTACGTCTCTAGGCCTACATCTCACTCAGTCCATCACTCTAACCACTAGACCATGACTGTTCACACTATACTGACAGCGATTAGTGTGTACGTATTTTCGGGCAGACGAATGCTTGACAAAAAAAAATATATATATACCCTCGATACACTTGTGTATATCGAAGTATTTAGTATGTATAATACTTTTACATAACCTAACATATTCTATCATTACGAACAAACAGTAAAGAAATTTACAAGTAAATATATAACCTTTCATCCATGAGTTGCAAGCAAATAGTGCGTAAAAATTGTGTAATGAGATATCGGGTTACTCTAACATACTGCGCCATCCAAGAAGCCTTATCGTTGTTTACAATATAGCAACGACAACACAAAGTGTCTATAAGGTCTAAATTTGTGCATACACCCACGCTAATCTCATCTACCTACTGTAATCTGACCCCTTTTCTCTCCCGCGCCACCCACCTCTCTCAATACACCACTCTTATTTCGCCTATTATTCGTCCGTATGCGTCTCTGCGCTTCATTTATCAGTGTATATTATTCACATGGGCTGCCTTACTCATGAATATGAACAGGTGAAACCATAAAGGTGCTTTTTAGGCGAGATATAGAGCGTTGCTTCTCATCAATCGCACGTTCTTGCCTCCACCCTCTCTCTCTCTCCTCCCGCCTGACTCACTCACACACACTCGCTCGCTCGGGGATGTCGTGCCTATCAGCCCATTTTTTTCAACTTGCAGCCACCGTAACTCCACACCCACATTTTTTTAGGGTGGATATATATATATTGGCGGATGTGGCTGCTTATTTCCAAGACATTGAGGTACTTTTTTTTAAATTCTGTGAGATCGAATATTTTGGCAGAAATGCACAAATAACTACCCTAGCTCCTAGGGCTATTTAGCGCTTAACAGGTTAAAGGCAACAATGTTTTCTCTGCCCCAATTGGAAATGGTAGTTAGATCAGAAGGTAAGTGTTCTATGGCTTCATTATGTTTGTGTTTGAGGGATTGTTTGCTGGGGCGTTCTGGAAAACTAAATGAATAGTGTAAGGTATAGTCGTCTGCATATGAATGGATAGGACTGGAGGTACAGTTGAGGAGATCATTTATGAAAATTAGAAAGAGAATTGGAGATAGGACAGTACCCTGAGGAACACCAGAATTGATGGGATGAGGAAGTGAACGATGGCCATCCACAACTGCAGCTGAGGAATGGCCGGAAAGGAAATTAGAGACAAAGGCACAGAAGGAGGGATAGAAACCGAAGGAGGGTAGTTTAGAAATTAGATATTTGTGCCAGACTCTACCGAAGGCCTTCGATATGTCTAGGCAATAGAAAAGATCTCACCGAAATCCCAACAGGAGGATGACCATGTGTTAGTAAGATATGAAAAACAAAATCACCAGTAGAGCGACCTTTAAGGAAACCATACTGGCGATCTGAGAGTAGATTATGAGAAGGGAAATGCTTAAGAAATTTGGAAGTAAGAATATTTTCAAACATTTTAGAGATACAAGAGATGAGTGTAATTGGACGATAGTTGGAGGGTTGACTGCGGTCACCCTTCTTTGGGACAGGTTGAATGAGAGCAAACTTTTAGCAAGAAGGGAAGACGTTAGAGGAGAGACAGAGTCGAAAAAGTCTGCCTATGCAGGGGGCAGCACGTAAGCACAGTTTTTTAGTACAACAGGTGGAAAACCATCCGGACCGTATGCCTTCATAGTATTAAACCCAGAGAGGGTAGAAAGTACATCTTTAGTAGAAATTAGGATATTAGATATAAGTAGGCGAGAGATGGGTGGAAAGGGAGGAATAACACCGGAATCATCGAAGGTGGAGTTTCCAGCGAAAGTTTGAGTGAAGGTTCAGCTTTGTTAGAGGAAGAAGTGATGGTTGTGCCATCAGAATGGAAAAGGGGAGGAAAAGACGAGGAAGAACATTTGTTGGAGAGGTTTCTGGCTAGATGCCAGAAGGCTTAGAAAGAGCTAGAGTTGGATAGTTCAGTGCATTTATTATTGATGAAAGAGTATTTGGCAAGTAAAAGGACAGATTTGGCTTGATTCCGGGCAGAAACATAGGAAGAATGAGATATTTGAGTTTTAAGGCGTTGGTACTGTTTGAATTATTCCTCCTTATTTCGGACAGCAGTAGAACAAGCGTGAATAAACCAAGATTTGTTTACATTAGTCTGAGAGAAAGAAAATGGAATGTATGCCGCCATGCCCGATAGGATTACCTCGGTAATACATTCAGCACTCTCTGAGGGTCCCCGGCCACGGAAGCAAAAGTAATTTCATGGGAAATCAAAGAGGTACTGTCGGAGAGCCTCCCAGTTGGCAGCGCCAAAGTGCCGCCGCCGGCTTGGAGGATCGTGTGGCCATACTGAAGAGATAGGACAGGTGACAGAGATAAGTTTATGGTTGGAGGAGCCCAAAGGAGAGAAAAGATCGACAGTATAAGAAGAAGGGTTAGAAGTTTGAAATAAGTCAAGAATGTTGGGCCGATCTCCGAAGCGATCCGAGATACGGGTGGGTTGCTGAACCAACTGCTCTAGGTCACTTAGGATAGTAGACACGTAGGCTTGTTCACCAGGTTGGTCAGTAGTATGAGAGGAGAGCCATTAGCAGTGGTGAACGTTGAAATCTCCTAAGATGGAATTTTTGAGAACGGAAAAATAAATAGAATGTGTTCCACTTTAGAGTTTAGAATTTGGGAAAATCGGTAGAGTTAAGGGAAAGATAGCCAGCACAGAACTATTTAGTAACAGAATGACAGGATAGTTTGAGCCATAAAGTTGAGAATTTAGAGGAGTCAAAATCGGGAACACGAGAGCAAGTGAGTTTGTTGTGCACGTATGCACAACATCCACCTTTGGCTTTGAAACTAGGATAGAGAAAGTAGGAGGATACAGAGAAGTGGCTGCTGGCAGTTGCATTAGACACCTGAGTTGCAGTGAAGACAAGATCAGATTTGTATAAGGAGAGATGGTGTTTTAGAGAGGAATAATTAAAGGAAAGGTCACGAATGTTGCAAAAGTTGATACAAATGACTACAGTTAACCCATTCAGTACCGGTGATGATATTCTCAGTATATTCTGGCAACAGTTAGACAATTTTATTAAGCTTAGGAAGTAAGTCTACACATTAAAAAGCCGTAGACTATCGCAACTTATCCTATTTTAGCTACCATATATCCTTCTTGAGCTTCATAGAAACGTCTCAATGTAGCTGAAATCAACTAAAAAATACATCACCGTTACTGAAAGGGTTAACGCTTTCAATATACCAGGACGCATTTCTTCATTTTATTTTTGCTATTAACCCGTCCAATCCCAGCGACGGCAGAGAGCATTCAGTATATAAATCACTCCCCAATCCCAGCGACGGCTGCCAGCTATCAATAATATACGATTCTTGTAACTGCCAGTATCAGGCAGTGCCTGGTACCACAACTTTTGACCATTACTCTAAGACCTTGGCAACACTACTCAGCTTATATTCAAGCTCCCACAGGCTGGGAGAGGCAGTATGCCTCCATCATTTGAGGTGGGAGTTTGTTATATCTTGCCTCTGAAGCTATTTTGGCCACATTGCTTGGGACTGGGGTGGGGGGGGAACATTTATGGTAGTACCCTGAGGTACAGTAGGGATTAATATATGGTGTTATTCAGCTTAGGAAGGCAATAATGGGTGTCAGAATGGTTAATTAAGGCACAGTCGGTAAGATTTCCACTTGGCCCAAGGCTTCTATATTATTTATGATATTTAAGTTATTTACACATATACAAATGAGAAATGCAAAAGACAGAAAATGAACAAACTATTGAGTAGGGTAAGTCTGTATATTTGGTTTGCCATTACTTTACTGTAGTACTCAATAATGTCATCAATATAATTAGAACTGGGCCAGTTCGAAATTTTGCTGGGCGTGGGTTATATTTCTTTGATACATAAGAGATCCTGTTTAAACTGTATGAATTGTCTTAATCATAACCGTAAGTTAATGTGAAGAAACGTCATAATATCAAAGTGTTTAAGGGGAGGCTTTTAGTATAATCCATAGCCCTCTTTCAACCATCTTAAAATAAAAACAAAATAATGGGGCTGAACATGAGGGGTAAGGGGGTCCCGAAAAAAATCCCTTTGTTTATATTAAATATAACAACATGGATATACACAGTGAGTCAGAAAATAAGCAAAAAAGCATGGAGAAAATAACAAAATGTATACTATGTAAGGAGAGAAAAGAAAAACCAGCTTATATCACCGAAAACAAAACTCGCCACAGAAATATAAGAGTCCCAGACAAAAACAAATCCCATAATGTTACGAAAAGCAAGGCCACCAAAACTTAAAAACATATTTTGATCCTGCAAGCTCTCGGTTGCGTGCTCTCTCTCTCTCTGTCTCTCTCTCTCTCTCTCTCTCTCTCTCTCTCTCTCTCTCTCTCTCTCTCTCTCTCTCTCTCTCTCTCTCTCTCTCTCTCTCATATAATAAGATTGTTCAAGCCTCAGACTTTCACGTATTTCTCTGCTTAAATATCTAGCTAGCCTTAGGAATTAGGAAGGTCGGGACAAAAAATGAAGTCAAAATCCTCCGTAAATGTATCAAATTTCTGTTGTATTAAAATTTTAAGTATGCGTGTCATATATATTATACTGAAAGAATGTGGGTTCTACGTGAGGGAAGTTTTATCATTCAGACACATATGACCTATTCATACACATTTATTTAGGCTGGTTAAATATAGGAAGTGAGACAGAGGCTTCCAATAAGGATACTAGACCTGGTTAATATGGAAAACCGTTGTCCGAGTAAATGCAACTAGTCTCTGAAAAAAGCAGTGGCTTCTGCTGTCGAGATAGGACCGACAGACAGTGACAACAATTTAATTTTATGTGCAAGTATTTACAACAATAATAACAGTTATGGGGACACAAAAAGTATCATAGTCGATGATTATGGTTATCCACGAGGAGATATACAGGACGACTTTAGCCAGCTGGAGACAACGTAAAGTATAGCTAGAAAGTATTTGTAAATAAGTTAGGGTACAAGCTTAGGACTTGGGGGTATATGGATAAAGAATGATGAGAGAGAAACGAATCTGAAAACCCGGGGATGTAAACACGTATAAGGGCAAGAATATGTGATAAAATAATGTAAATTTGCTGCAAATGATGTAATTAAGAGTTTCAAGGATAGGGCGAACTAACTTGAGTTTAACAGCGTGAGTGTATGTTGGTAGGCAGTGGTCATTTAGCAATATCCGCGAGTCTTTTAACTGAATGGTTACTTAGAATCGAACAGATATTGTTACACAAGTATTTACGTTGGGACAGGGTTTGTATTGTGAACAATAATGACCTTAACTGGTAATTAAAGGGGAGTTAAATATATCAACTTTCGTAACTGGACGGGTCTAATTACGGGTCTACTTTCTTATCTCCGGTACGAAGTTTGTGCCCGGGTAAGATGAGATCAAGTAGGATCCTCTTTCCTGATTAATTACTTTCATGTTACACACGCTAGTCAAAAGCGAACACTATGGTGACTCTTCTAGAGCACCCCTGGCAAAGGCAACAAGTTTATAATATTGTGTCTGTGGAGCTAGAGTCGACCTGCTTATTTGGTGAACTTATGGTTAAGGCAGAGGGCAGAGAGGTTTGATTTAGCTTCGTTTAAATTGACCTTAGGTCCATCTTCCCCGGTCCTAGCCGTTGGATGGGAGACGCGAGGCAGTTTGCCCATTACCCTACGTTTAATTAAGCCCCCCTAGGGTCTAGTACCTGGGGCTTGACCCTGCGGTGGCCATTTTGTTTGGAGAGTCGGGCAATGAGGGCGACGGGGCGGGCGATGACGTCACCGCGGCCTCGACCAATGGGCTGGCTTGTTATGGTGGTCCCTGGTCTACTTCTTCTTTCTTCTTCTTCTTGTTTGCTTCTCTATTTTGCTCCGTGCCTCTTTTATGGGCCACTGGCTGAGTTGTCCCGGTTTTCTTATTTCCACTAGGGGATGCTGAGGTATTTTCTAACACTGGGGGTTGTTGGAGACGTTACCACTCTGGTAAGGGCAACTTCCATATTTTGTGCCCTTCCTTGTTTGGGGTTTTCTGGGGGTTCCTGTGCACGGTAACTTTCCTCGGGGGCATCAGACGGATCCGGGTCACTTGGGCAACTCCCGCGGGTGCAGGGGCGACGTGCGGAGGTGTATCATCTTTCTGTGGCGCCTCCTGGGGGTTGAGGGGCGTGGGCGGCTCTTGTTGGCCGGCACTGGCATCACACTACCCCCTGCGGTATAGAAGTCACGTCTTCGTGGCTGGAGGAGGTAGTGCTGCTCGGTGGGTGTTGATGCGAAGGGAGTGAGGTGCTGAAGCGTGGTGTACCACCTGGTTGTGTTGGGATTTGGTGCGCCTACTGAGTATGAGACGATCGTCAGGGTCGTAGTGGTGGAGGAGTTCGTAGGATGTGTAACAGCTTAATAGGGCTGTTGACCCTACGGCGTCGAGCTCTTGATGGTTGCCAAAACACATACTTGATTGTCATGGCTGCGGGGGTGGTCTGTGGTGCTCGCTGGGTGGTAGGAAGTGAGTGACTGAACACTCCAGGAAAGGAGCTGGCTTTATAACCCATCACGTTAATGGAGAGGTCAATTCGTAGCCTACCTGGAGGGCTTTATTGCCTACCTCCTTTTATTTATGTACATCAAACAATATGTAAAATACAATTTATTTTTATTTTTTATTTTTTTATACACCCTACCATGGAAAAACTAGTGATACAACACGCCTTCTCAGGCCTCACACAGTGGCATGGCCCAGTCGTGCCGAGCTCATTACGCTGGTGGCATTGCCCCGGAGGATAGCCATACCCAGTCTTTGCTTGAGCCAGATGATTTCCCGGAGTTTTCCTTTAACTTTTCTGATTTTGTGGCCTATTTCATTCACCATATTAAGGGTGGTAGGGCTGAAGACTCCTGATGTTTCGAACGCCAGAGGCTCGAACTGATGTTGTCTGGCGAGGACTTGATATTTTTCTCGCTTTCTACTTTCTGCTATCAAGGCGGCTTCACCTGCATCGTTGGCGCTTCTGGTGATGTTGGTTATTGAAAATGTGTCAACACATGTGGCATCCCACATGAGGCACTGGCCATTCTTGTAAAGGAAGGTGGTCATCCCATCTGGCCGTTTGCAGTCCAGGAAGTTCAAGAATTGATGCACGGTTAGTACTCTGCAGGGCCCGTTTTATGACATAATTTAGTGCTGAGTGTCTAGACAGGAGGCATGCGCTGTGACTACATGACAGGGCATGTTACCTTTAACCCTCCTCTAGCGGGTGCTCTGTGGCCGTTTTGGGCCTTTCTGGGCCGTTCTGACTGCTATATCAACCATCAGTATGAAAGGAACTGTATTGCGCCGAAAACTAGGTGGAAATCGCTACACAATGACGCCACATACAGCTACGTTAGCACTTTCGTGGAGCACTGACAAGTGTTACCAACCTCGAAGATGGAAGTTTAGCAGATTTTGCTACCTTGCTCACTTTTAGCGAACTATTGGTTACACTGTCATCCTCACGCGCGGTGGGGGAACTGGAGTTAGTGTGGGCCGGGAGGCCACAGATGTCGGACGTATGGATTATTACTATCCCACCCATTTTCACTCGATTTCCACCATTTTTTCACCCGTTTTTTGCCAGTTTTTTCAACACGACTTAAGTGGTGAGCCTCTTTTTAAGGGTTAACATCCATTAGTGCACCTCACTTGCAAGTGTGTGGGTGACAAACTGATGCACCTACTCTAAGCACGATGGCAACCCGGAGCGCTTTAGCGTCCAAGTGAGTTCCAAGAGGTGGGATGGGGATGGCGTGTAACCACAAGCCACTCTCCAAACGGGCGGCTGCCTAGAGGCGTGCTATAGCAACATGGTCCTCATTGCTTAGGAGACTTTCTTGTGTTTTCTTCGCCGAGATGGTATCCCATGCTTTCTGCTTGCTCCTGGAGGTCCCCTGAGGCTCCTCCTCTGCTCCTATACTTTCCTTCCAGGTCTTAATCGCTTCTGCTACGTCCTCATTAAGTGTCAACCGGGTTGAGAAAAATGGATGGACACTACGAGGTCGTTGGTTGCAATTAGGGACGAGATAAAGGCAGGGGAGGTAATATCCATGGCTCTCCGTAGCCCCAAGCCCCCGAGGCAGACAGGGAGAGTGGCTTGTGCCCAAGTCCGATCTTGAAAGTCCATGTTGGTGATACTGGTCACTGCTTCTTGGATTATGTTGTCTAATTCTTGGAGGCCGCTAGTGTTCGTGTAAGTTAACGATGTGTGCAAACGGTACTGGAGCTTTGGGATGGAAAAGCAGTTCTTGAGAAGGGCAAGAGATGAGTGGGCATCAATGTGTATCAAGCGGCTCACAAGACTTTGAAGCTCCTCTTTTTTACCTTGAAGTGCTGGTGGGAATGCTGCTGGAGTAAGTGGGGAACCTAAGAGGGTTTGCTGGTGCTTCTGAAAGACCCTTACACCTGGCAATGCATCTCGGAATTGAGCAAAAGTGTGTTCTCTTTATTCTAGTGCGTGGTTGAGGAGGACAAGTTCACATTTGGTGTCATTTACCACTAGCCCAGACTGGCCGAGGTCAGTTATGATGTTTAGATCAGTTAGGAAATTCTCTACAAACCTACTCAAAGTATGCATCATCCTGGTACCAAACATTCAACTCTGACCTAGATTTGTTAGCTGCTGTGTCCACCCGTAGTAAGAAAAGAGCAGGACCAACAGGATCTCCCTGCTGTAACCTGAGCAGGGGGAGGCGAAGGAGAGTGTTGGGTGTGGGAGGGGGAAGGGGAGTGAGGAGGAGAAGGCGTTAGAGGGGGTGAGGATGGTTGGTGGTGGGAATCGGGTTGGGGTGGAAGGGAAGAAGATGAGGTAGAGGATGTGGAGGTGGATGAGGAAGTGGAGGAGGGGGAAGGGGAGGGGAAGGAGGAGGGGGGAGGGAGGTGAAGGCGGGGGAGGGGACGGAGAGGGGGGAGGTGGTGAGAGATTAGGGGGAGGAGTATGTTTGGCAAAGTGGAAGAGCCCTGGCCCAGGGAGGCCGGAAAAGGGGGGTTGGGTGAGAGGAGGCGGAGAAGGGGGATGAGTGGTTGTCTTGGACACCCAGCGGACGAGGCAATTACGTATTGTTTTTGTTTCAGCATTGTGATCGATGGTTACCTGGTATGGATTCTGCACATTTATGACGGGGATTGGGCCCAAGAATTTTGGTTGGAGTTTGTTGGTGATGGGGAAATTCGTAATCATGCTGGTGTCGTTTATGTGAAACGGATTGCGGGCAGGGAGAGCGTTTGTGTGGAGATCTTGACAGGCTTGGAGTTGCCTGAGACGAGACTTGACGTAGTTGATTGTTGGGTGGGGGTCGACCAGTGGCAGATCCAGGGAAGGGGTGGGGGGGCGGCCACCCCCCCCTTAGTGACCAAAATTGCGCCCTTACATATGATATATACTGCATTTTATCTGAAATACAATACATATAAAGTTTTGGCACCCCTCATGTATATATATCAGCCCCCCCCCCCCTTAAGCTTGAGCTGGATCCGCTCCTGGGGTCGACATAGGGTGCGAGAGGGCTAATTAGGTAGCGGTTAGGAAGCAGAACAGGGGCAACTCTAAATACTCTCTCGTGCGGCGTATACCGTCGTCTTTTGGGGTGAAGTTTAAGCCCCACTGAACCATTTTTAGCTGGTTAGGCCAGTCTTTGGATTGGGTGGCAAGTAATTTTGTTCTAATTTGATTGTTGATGGAACGATAACTTCTATCGCACACCGCATTCCCTTGAGGCCTTTATGGGGAGGGATGTGATGTAATGAAACCCATAAGGCGAGAGTGTTCCTCCCAGACTTTACCGGAAAATTTTGGGGCGTTATCAGTATGCAAGGCCTGGGGAAGGCCGAAATTGGGGAAAACATGTGTTAGCATGGCATCAGCAACCGCTTTGGCGCTGTGTTCCTTAACAGGGATAGCGATGAGGAACCTTGAGTAGGTATCAACGAAAGTTTAGATGAACCTGAATGAGTTGACCGAGGGCAGAGGCCTGAAAGTGTCTAGGGATAGCAATTGCTATGGCATTGTTGCTTGGATTGAGCCAGAGGGGCCGGGTGTGCAGGAGATGTCTTTACCACCAGCACACGACAAACAAGAATCAACTTTTTCCTTTGCAATTGGGTTGGGATGGGGGGGTCCAGTACACATTTTAAAAAACTTGAAGCAGTTTGGTGTACCCAAGGTGAATCCTGTTGCCATGGTGTAATATTTTGAGCATAGATTTGGCCTCGTCAGGACTGAGGACCACGTGGCCTGAATCGGTATAGAGGTATCCGAAATGGGTCTGTCCTTAGGGAATCATAGTTTCAGCAGGAATAAGATAATGAGTGAGGCAGCGAAGAACATCTTTACTTTCATATTTTCAAACATTTTGACATATTCTTAATGTCATAATCAGTGATCTAAAGGTTAACGAGATTAAAACTCATTAGAAATTAATTATATTATATAGGTAAAACATTTAGCAATTGAAAGGAGGGCAGCAGACAACATATTATTTAACTGGGGCTTGTTAACTTTGATATATATTGATTCGAGAGTTCTCAAATCTTTACTAATTGAACTGTCTACTATTTTGAAGTTATGTTTAGAAATTAAAGTATTACACAATTCAACATGTTCCCTTATGGCTGAATGAGGAGGAGCCTTTAGCCGACGACCTGTTCTGCTGGACTGACCTAGGTGTTCATCTATTCTCGTTTTGAAAGAGCGAATAGTGCTCCCCAAATACCCAGTTTGGCAACTCGGGCAGGTGAATTCATAGACAATAGATGAACGAAGATCACTAGGCATTCAGTCTTTAACAACAAAAAAGGTTGAAAATATGAAAATAAATATGTTGTTTGCTGCCTCACTCATGGTATAGAGGTAGTTACCGATTTTGGTGAGGGAGTTGAAGAAATCTCGTTTGAGGCAGTATGGTCAGACGTAAGGTCCCACAAGCTAACAGAAGCTATCACCACGGGGCTTGGGGTTAATTAGGTCAGGAAGGGCCGGGGAGGGTTCGGGAGGGTGGTGGTAGGGGGGAACAGGGTGGGGGTGTTTTATTCGGAAGGGGGCATCCACGTTTGTATGGAGTTTGCCTGGACGATAACGCAATTTCAAAGTTGAATTCTTCGACTGTTTCTCTCCATCTAATGATAAGGGTGTTTGTGGTCTGGGAGGTGCGGAGCCATTGCAATGCGTGGTGGTCTGTTATTATCAGGGTTAATTCGGCACCTAGTAAATAGGAGCGGAAGTGATGTAGTGCCCATATAATACCTGGACATTAGCGTTTTGTAGCTGAGAAATTTGTTTCTGCTTGGTTCAGGGTACAACTGGCAAATACAACGATGTGTTCCTTGTTGTCCACGAATTGTGCTAACACCGTGCCAATGCCAACCAAGGAAACAGCCGTATTCAAGCGGAAAGGAAGATCATAATTGGGAAAAGCTATGACCGGTGCTGATGTTAATGCATCTTTCAGCGTTTTGAAAGCTTGCAATCGTTCGTCGGTCCATTTGAATGGTTCATCTTTGTTTGTGAGGTCATGGAGAGGCTTGGCAATCGACGCAAACCCTCAAACGAAACGGCAGTAGTAGGATGCAAGCCCCAGGAATGAGTGGACACCTTTGACGATCTGACGAGTGTGGATGTTGCTGATGACGGTTAATTTAGTAGGGTCCGGAGCAATACCTGATTTTTATGTGATATGACCGAAGTAAGTGACAGAATCACGGGCAAGTGTACATTTTGAGGGTTTGAGTTTAAGGCCAGAATGGCGAATGCGGTTGAATACCTGACGTAGGCGGTGTAGGTGCTATTGCCAGGAGGTAGCGAAGACGATCACATTGTCTAAATAAGTTAGGCACATTTCCCAGGTTAATCCGTGTAAAACGGAGTCCATTAAACTTGAGAAAGTAGCGGGGGCGTTGCATAAACGAAACCGCTTGACATGAAATTAAAAATGTCTGCCACTGCTTGTGGAGAAGGCAGTTTTCTGTTTGTCAGCGGGAATTACTGGGACTTGCCAGTATCCTGATTGCAGGTCGAGGGTGGAGAATATCGACGAGCCGTACAATGAGTCGAGAGAGTCGTCGATACAGGTGAGGGATGTTGCGTCCTTGATTGTGACATAATTTAGTTGGCGATAATCTACGCAAAAGCGTAGTGAACCATCTTTTTTTTTACAAGGACGACAGGGGATGACTAGGGGCTGGTGGAGAGATCGATAAACCCTGCATCGAGCATTTCCTGAAATTGTTTGTCTCATTCCCGACGTTGTAAGGGGTTCTTACGGCAGAGGGGTTGGCGGATGGGGGGGCTGGTAGTGTGGATAGGGTGTTCTAACACCTTGCTGTGTCCAATGTCTTTGGGAGTTTGTGAAAAAACATCTTGAAACTCAAACAACAACGTGCGTAGTTAAACTTTTTGGTGGTGAGGGAGGTGGGAGTGAATGACGGGGAGGCTGTGGTGGAAGGGGGTGATGGGGGTACTATGGTCTCGAATGTTTCCAACTCCCTTTGGAAGATTGATGAGATGGTCTGAAATATCCACCACTTACAGGCAATTAATGGAAGGGGGCAAAATGGCAGCGGAGGTAAGGCAGTAGGGGTAGATATGGGAGGAATGGGAGAAGACAAGGGGGGCGTCGGCAGGCCTAGAGATGGGCACACATACCTGATGATGTGGCAGAATGTTAATGGATGTCAGCGTCATTGCTTGGGCAATGATGTGCGGTGAAGCTGATTTGGGGGGGGGGGGAGTTTATTGGTTAATTATGGGATAATGTTGGCTTAAAAGACAGTTGGCGGTTTTGGCAATCGATTTGGGTGCCAAGTAATTGTAAGAGGTCGAGGCCTATATAACCATCGTATTGAGTGTCGTGGGAATCCAGAACGACGAATTTATGGTTGATAACTGATCCGTCAGGTGATGAGACAGTGAGGGGGTAAGTTTTACCCTGAATTTTGAGGGGGGCATTGCTGGCATTGATTTTTTTTTTTTTTTTTTCTATGTGATTGAGGGAGGCAAAAGGCATAACTGCCTATAGCGAGTGCCTCCCCCATAGTTGAAAGAGTGACAGGGCCAAAATCAAGGGACATTCAAGCCAAAATGCCTGGACACACGGAGTTTGAAGCAATTTAAGTCATAGGAAGAGGGAAAAACTGATTCTGGGAGAGAGTTCCAGAGCTCAGCTGTTGAGTAGAAGAAAGTTTGAGAGTAACATTTCACTCTTGGGTTGGAGAGTTGCACAGAGTAGGGCTGGGATTGAGTTGCAAGACGGGTACCACGTGCCCTACGTAAAGGAGGTGGTATGCACTGGGATAGCTCTGAGGAACACTGATTATTATAGTAGCGATAGAATAGCGAGAGAGATGCAACATTGCGGCGGAGAGAGAGAGATTGCAGAGAGTTGGTGAGTGGACGGGAGTTAATGATACGAAAGGCCTTCCTTTCAACCTTGTCTAGGAGAGCAGTGTGAGAGGAACCTCCCCACACATGTGAACAATACTCAATACAAGGGCGCACTATGCCCCTGTACAGAGCAAGAAGCTGTGCAGGGGAAAAGAACCCCCTAAGGCGGTTGAGCACACCCAGCTTCTGGGAGGCTGCCTTAGCAAGACTGGTAATATGGTCCTTCCAAATGAGAGCAGAAGAAAAAGAGACACCAAGAATATTGAGAGAAGATGAAGGGTTGATTTTTGTATTGTTGAAGAATAAGGGATAGTCCGCTGGGAGATCCTGACGGGTAGATAGATGGAGAAATTGGGTTTTGGAAGCATTAAAGTTAACAAGGTTTTCTCTGCCCCAATTGGAAATAGTATTTAGATCAGAATTTAAGAGTTGTATGGCTTCATTACGTTTGTCGTTGAGGGATTGCTGGCTGGGGCGTTCTGAAAAACTAATGGAGTAGTGTAAGGTTGAGTCGTCTGCGTATGAATGGATGGGAATTAAGGTACAGTTAAGGAGATCATTTATAAAAATTAGAAAGAGAATAGGAGATAGGACAGAGCCCTGAGGAACACCGGAGTTTATAGAGTGAGGAAGTGAACAATGGCCGTCCACAACCGCGGCTATGGAACGGCCGGAAAGGAAATTAGAGACAAAGGCACAGATGGAGGGATAGAAACCGAAGGAGGGTAGTTTAGAAATTAAAGATTTATGCCAGACTCTATCGAAGGCTTTCGATATGTCTAGTGCAATAGAAAAAGTCCCGAAAGGAGGATGACCAAGAGTTAGTAAGATATGAAAGAAGATCACCAGTAGAGCGACCCTTAAGGAAGCCATACTGGCGATCTGAGAGCAGATTATGAGAAGAGAAATGCTTAAGAAATTTGGAAGCAAGAATAGTTTCAAAAACTTTAGAAAGACAAGAGATAAGAGTAATTGGACGATAGTTGGAGGGTTGAGAGCGGTCACCCTTCTTTGGGACAGGTTGAATGTGAGCAAACTTCCAGCATGAAGGGAAGACGTTAGAGGATAGACAGAGACGAAAGAGTTTGCCTAGGCAGGGAGTCAGCATGGAAGCACAGTTTTTGAGAACAACAGGAGGAACACCGTCCGGACCGTACGCCTTATTAGTGTTAAGCCCAGAGAGGGTAGAAAGTACATCTTTTGAAGAGATAAGGATATTAGGCATAAGTAAGACAGAGGAGGGCGGAGAGGGAGGAATAGCACCGGAATCATCCAAGGTGGAGTTTCTAGCAAAAGTTTGAGCGAAGAGTTTAGCTTTGTCAGAGGAAGAAGTGATGGTTGTGCCATCAGAGTGGGAAAGGGGAGGGAAATACGAGGAAGAGAAATTGTTGGAGAGGTTTTTGGCTAGATGCCAGAAAGCTTGGGAAGAGCTAGAGTTGGATAGTTCAGTGCATTTATTATTGATGAAAGAGTGTTTGGCAAGTCGAAGAACAGATTTGGCTTGATTCCGGGCAGAAACATATGAAGAATGAGAGTCTTGAGTTTTAAGGTGTCGATACCGTTTGAATGCTTCCTCCTTATTGCGGACAGCAGTAGAACAGGTGTGAGTAAACCAAGATTTTTTAGCATTAGTCTGAGAGAAAGAGAATGGAATGTATGCTTCCATGCCCGATAGGATTACCTCGGTAATGCGTTCAGCACTCTCCGAGGGTCCTCGGCCACGGAAGCAGAAATCATTCCATGGGAAATCAAAGAAGTACTGCCGAAGAGCCTCCCAGTCGGCAGCGCCAAAGTGCCACATGCGCCGCCGGCTAGGAGGATCGGGTGGCCGTACTGGAGAGATAGGACAGGTGACAGAGATAAGTTTATGGTCGGAGGAGCCCAAAGGAGAGAAAAGATCGACAGTATAAGAAGAAGGGTTAGAAGTTAGAAACAGGTCAAGAATGTTGGGCCGATCTCCGATGCGATCCGGGATACGGGTGGGTTGCTGAACTAACTGCTCTAGGTCATTTAGGATAGAAAAGACGTAGGCTTGTTCACCAGGTCGATCAGTAGTGCGAGAGGAGAGCCATTGGCGGTGGTGAACGTTGAAATCTCCGAAGATGGAGAGTATCTAGGAGTATCCCTAAAAGGCTCAAAATCGCGTCATATGTCGGAGAGGGTTAATATACTGTACTATGGCAGCCAGTTACAGAGCTATTGCCTGCCAATTTGTTTTTATTGATGCTCGTTATCGGGGGGTTCTTATTTGATCACGAGAGAAGGTAATTAAGGTCATTTGATACTATTGCAGCACGTTATCGAGAATCGAGTTCATATGGTACACGCAATCAACAGTTATTAATACTCACAATAATTATTTATATACTGTATATTGAAACGCGTTATGAAGAGTTCTTATTTATCACAAGTTTACCTAAAGTAGCTTGCTTGCAATAACACATGTTATGGAGAGTTCATATTATATGTGCTGTCAAAGTTATTTTTCAGTATTCAGTATCAACTGAATATGGTTTACTTCAGATATTTGCAGGATATTGCTTAACATGCCGTAACATGGAGAATTTCAATATATATGGTCTGAAAATGTAGTAAAGGGTTTGCAATCAGGGTGTCAAACCAAAGTAATTTTGTTTGAAGACTTAAATGAATATGAACAGGAATACATGAAAATTATCATGAAATAGCATTATTTTATTATTATTATTTTGTTTTCTTTTCTATATTCCAACTACTCCCTCTCGGGCATAGGCTGATAGCCTTTACACTCTACCGCTGAACACGGTGAAGCCCGTGAGGTCTTGCTCCAGTCTAGGGAGTAAGACATGCGGAGCTTCACGGCTCGAAGCAACTCCATCTCTGAAGCTGCTTTGCCTCCGCGCTTCACCGTCTCACCCCCAGGCTCGGACCCTCAATCTCAGAACGCCACCTATTGAGCAATTAACTCCCTAGGCATTGCCCCCCCTGTAGCATATTTTTGAATATGGGACTATTCATACAATGCTATTTAATCGGAACAATGAGGGTGTTTTTTTGGCATTTCGGTGTGCTGTGATAATGCACTGATACTAGGTACAGCACAAATTCCATCCCAATAATATCTTCCCATTGTCATATTGGGATTCGAACCCGGGTCCATTGGATTACCAGTCCAGTGGCAAGACCACTCCGCCACACCTCCCCTTTGTACCATTGTATCTCTTCTAAAATCATCATTTGAACTAATCCATAATATGAACTTTTACGCATACAATAATACAGATTAACACAATGGCCTCGGCTTTCGTTTGCAATATCCGACTTATTGGTGCCGCTGTCGTTGTACAGGTATCCATAGTTATCGCTACCACTCCATGAAAGACCCAGTTATCGTTTATTATTTATCTAAATAATATAAAACTCCAACTTTTCCAAAACTACTGTTGATTGTTTCTAACTAACTACATAACTATATAACTATATAACTAACTATACCGTTATATATATATATATATATATATATAATTATATATATTATATATATAATATATATATAATATATATATATTATATATATATATACAGTATATATATATATATATATATACCGGTATATATATATATATATATATATATATATACCTGTATATATATATATATATATATACTCAGAAATACTGATTGGAAGGAAACGGATTATATGAAATTTGTTATAATTGATTTTCATTATTATTACGTCTAGATAATACAAAGGCAAACTTGACCGTCTTCAATTTACATTTGTTCAAGGTGTCACACGAAAGCTGACTCCTTTCTCTTTAGTTATTGCTATTGTATCCGCAAAGATAAAATTGTAGTTTTTAGTTCAAATTATGTCTTTGGAAGTGATTAAACGGCCAAAACAATGCTATTTCATGTGAATTTTATTGTATTCCTTCTCACACTCATTCAAGTCTTCAAACAATGTTCATAAGGTTATTCCAATCTATATTTACAGGATACCGGTAGTTAATAATCTTAATATTATATGATATCTTCTTATATTTGCTAGTCAATATATTTATAGCTTAAGAAAATTAGTATTATATTTTCTAATAGGAGTATTATATATACCGGTATATATATTTATATATATATATATATATATATATATATATATATATATATCTGAAAGCATATATAATAATTTTCTCTATTACCGGTACTGCAAACATTTGTAGATGTTCCTTAAATATTGTAGGAATTAGATAATATAAATTAACATATAGATAAACAATCGTAATATATAGTCTAGCTGTTACAGAGATACTTTAATTTTGCTATTTTAGTCATATATCTGTATTGAAATGGACAGCTAATAGACTAAATATATTAAAGCTGTACATGTTGCATATCCTTTTACTGTATGCTGAAAAAATATATAAAATAACATACCTAATGTAGCAAAATAACATTGGTGCGTGTAGGCAACTGTATGGTATTTGTGGATGTACATACCGGTACTGTAGCTTCCGTTACAGCCATGCATATTAGTGTTTGTGATGTGCTGGATGCGTTGCCAGGGTGAAGCCGATGATGTGTGTGGGGGCTGAACAAAAAAAATTATGTTACCGGTATATGTTTGGGATTGTTATTTACTGTAGATTTGAAGCTTTGTGAAATAAAAAAAAACAAAAAATTATGATAAACGCGGTAGGTGATTGTTTACCGTAAGTGTAGGTTTAATTAGTGTGTGTTTACTCTATACAAACAATTTGGGATTGATGGTTATGTAAGCATAATGTCAGTTAACGATTATGGGGAGGCTATACGAAACATACTTCGGCTCATATACGGTATATCTATATACGGTATATATATATATATATATATATATATATATATATATATATATATATATATATATATATATACACTATATACCTCATACATTTAGATTGATGTGTGTGTGTGTGTGTGTGTGTGTGTGTGTGTGTGTGTGTGTGTGTGTGTGTGTGTGTGTGATGAAATATGAGTTGTACATAAGTGTTTGTGTGTATCATTATTGTTTATATGGGTATGTTTACTTTGGATATGTAGTGTATGTGAAGGTACGGGAAGTATAAATAATAATAATAATAATAATAATAAACAAAATATTAATACTAAAGGAACGGAAAGCATAATATACAAGTTATTGGTAAATGTGGCAATTCAAGATATTCCTAGACACAGAACGCATTATACTAATATACTTCCTACTGTTCCTAGTTTACAGAATGATGAATCGTCCCTTCACGAAAGATATACTTCCTCGCAAGTTAATAATATTTATGAAGGTCGTTAATAATATGGAAATTTATGGAGAGCGTTTACATTGTCCCCTGTCTCCACCGTAATCCAACTGGACGGAATTCTAAAATATGAATTCCCGAGTAACAAAGGGTTGGTGTCATATGAACCAATATATTGAAGTTTGTCATTGAAGTACAGTCACTCGTAAACATTCATTGAACCCTTAAGGGGAGATGGTTCACTTTTTGGGCGATTTTTGCATGTATTCATTAGTTTTCTAGTTTCCTCCCTAGACCTCCATCAAATTAAAAAAAACATCCATTAGATCCCCCTTCTATATTAATTTGTACATTTTTATTCGGCCATTTTTATTAATTTGTACATTTCCGGTAGAAAAAAAAAAAGCACAGTCCCAGGGGGTTCTTCCAAAAACCACAAACGTCGCAGGGAAAAACCCCTATATAGCACGAAAGGTCTAAATATTGACGAAAAAATGAGGCGAAAGGTCTTAAAATCGACTAACTAATAGGGCAAACATCTTAACATTTGAAAACTAATGGGGCTAAACATGAGGGAGGAAGTGGTCCAGAAAAGCGGGCCATCCTCCCTTAAGCCGGTATCACACGAGAGCTTTTATAGTCAACATTCGATGATAAAACAAATTCTGGCAACATTTATTTAATATTTGGCACTGATATCGGAAACTAGACTGATGGTAGATGAATTTAGGTAACTCAAATATTTCCAATGTTTACCTCAGACCAGTGTTGAGGATAAATGTTGAGGGAAAAAGCGCTAAAGACCTTTCGTACCATTTAGGCGTCACATTTGTCCTGGCGAGCGATAGCGAACCTGTAATTCTAGGAAGAATCTGTCTAATGGTAACCAGAATATGATAACAAAAAGCGTAATGGTGGTAAAGGGGTTAAGCCTTGTACTCCTAATTGCCTCTCCTAAATTGAGTAAAATAATTTAGTAATAGCTTGCATAAAACAAAATGGCAGTCTATGATATAATTGACTGTGCCTGCTACCAACCTCAGCTACGATAACGTAAATTATCCGGCAGGCACTGATAAAATCGGTCTTGTGACACCTTCTTAAGGGGAGGCAGACCGTTTTTTTGGACCCCCTTCTTCCTAATGTTTAGCCCCACTACTTTTGAGATTATAAGACGTTAGTTTGGCGATTTTAACACCTTTCGCCCCATTTCGTTGTCAATTTTAAGACCTTTCAAGCCATTTAGGTGTCAATTTTTTCCTGGCGAACGATAGCGAGCCTGCAACATTTAGGAGGAACCGGCCTTCGGCCGGGAAATGTTTCTATCGAAAAATGTACAAATTTATCTTGAAGGGTGGTTTAGGGGGTGTTTTTCTAAGCTTGATGGAGGTCTAGGGAGAAAACTAAAAAAATATATGAATAAATGAATTAATAGACCAAACAAACGGCCAGTCTCCCCTTAATGATGGATGCTGGTGTTAACTCCTCCACTACCATTACGTATTATTTATCATATTCCGGTTATCATTAGACGATTGCCTTTAGTTTATATACTATAGTCTATTGCCTTTAGTTTATATCCTATAGTCTATTGCCTTTAGTTTATATCCTATAGTCTATTGCCTTTAGTTTATATCCTATAGTCTATTGCCTTTAGTTTATATCCTATAGTCTATTGCCTTTAGTTTATATCCTATACTCTATTGCCTTTAGTTTATATCCTATAGTCTATTGCCTTTAGTTTATATCCTATAGTCTATTGCCTTTAGTTTTTATACTATAGTCTATTGCTTATAGTTTATATCCTATAGTCTATTGCCTTTAGTTTATAATTATACTATAGTCTATTGCCTTTAGTTTATATCCTATACTCTATTGCCTTTAGTTTATATCCTATAGTCTATTGCCTTTAGTTTATTTTAGTCTATTGCCTTTAGTTTATATCCTATAGTCTATTGCCTTTAGTTTATATCCTATAGTCTATTGCCTTTAGTTTATATCCTATAGTCTATTGCCTTTAGTTTATATCCTATAGTCTATTGCCTTTAGTTTATATCCTATACTCTATTGCCTTTAGTTTATATCCTATAGTCTATTGCCTTTAGTTTATATCCTATAGTCTATTGCCTTTAGTTTTTATACTATAGTCTATTGCTTATAGTTTATATCCTATAGTCTATTGCCTTTAGTTTATAATTATACTATAGTCTATTGCCTTTAGTTTATATCCTATACTCTATTGCCTTTAGTTTATATCCTATAGTCTATTGCCTTTAGTTTATATCCTATACTCTATTGCCTTTAGTTTATATCCTATAGTCTATTCGCTGGAAGTAGGCGAGAAAACCTGAACTCTAACCTCTGTAACTCAAGAACTACTAGAGTAATCAAGCTAATATGTCTACCATTTGGGAAGAGTCAGTCAAAGATTAGATGGGGAGAGTTACAGCCAATTCGCTCTGGCCCTTTTTGAGTTACAGAGGATAGCAATCATGATTTCTCGCCTACATACAGCGAATAGACTATAGCTCTACGATTCAAATGAGTAAATACGATCTCAATTAACCCTCTTAATAACATAGGCCCTTCTTAAGCTGCATAAAATCGCCTAAATGTAGCCAGAATCAAAGGTAAAAAGGCGTCGTGGAAGTGAAGGGGTTAATGCTAAATAATTAAAGTAAATTCATTAGGGGTGTTTGGTGTTGGAGTGAAATTAATAAAAATAAATTATGGGCAACTTGATGGTAATTATTAGTCGGAACTTATAATCGTATTCACAAGTATGAACCCATTTGAAGCTCTAAAGTGCGTTTGAAGCCAAATTATGTACCGTTTGGGGTGTTACATAGCACTGTCCTATCTCGTTTGGGTTCGATATAGTTTATAGTAGGTGTATATTAAGGGGAGGTTAGACTTCCATCAAGCTTAAAATTACTCCCCCTAGACCCCCTTTCAAGATAAATTTGTACATTTTTCGGTAGAAAAATGTCCCGGCCAAAGGCCGGTTCCTCTTAAATTACAGGCTCGCTATCGCTCGCCAGGAAAAAATCGACACCTAAATAGCGCGAATAGTCTTAAAATAGACAGAAATGGGGCGAGGGTTCTTAAAATCGCCAAACTAATGGGGCGAACATCTTAATATCTCAAAAGCAATGTGGCTAAACATGAGGGAGAAAGGGGTCGAGAAAAAAATCCTCCAGGTGGAATTCTCCCCTTAATTTTAGATTGTGACTGTGCAGCGTCGATGCAATTTTCTATCTTCACCCGAAAATAATATATATACAATGTTGTTTTGGCTTCTACACAAAATAATATATATACAATGTTGTTTTGGCTTCTAAACAAAATAATATATATACAATGTTGTTTTGGCTTCTAAACAAAATAATATATATACAATGTTGTTTTGGCTTCTACACAAAATAATATATATACAATGTTGTTTTGGCTTCTAAACAAAATAATATATATACAATGTTGTTTTGGCTTCTAAGCAAAATAATATATATACAATGTTGTTTTGGCTTCTAAGCAAAATAATATATATACAATGTTGTTTTCGCTTCTAAACACAATGTAACAGTTACGTCGGCCAATTAGAACCGGATTGTAAGAGCAAAGCGGCTTTTGTAACTTCTTCGGGCTTTTAAGTGGTATAATGAGTTTTCTTAAGGCTTTTTCAATCCTTTGAATATTTATATAAACGCTATATTTTTGTATGGCGTGATAGGACGGCTAGCAATCTAAATTAATGTATATATATATATATTCTCTTTTAAACAGACGAGGTTAAAAGCAATAGCAGTTTCAGCATTCAGGATTTTATTGTTACAGCTTTCAATAGTTCTAACAATTTTCCTCTGGGGTTCAGAGATGAGGTACAACAGGTTAGCAAAATTCATGGTGGATCCAACATTTCACAAGTAAACATCTTGCATCTTCAGGGAATGGAGAGGTAATGATTAGAATAGGGACAAAGCATCATATTTATACAAAATTCGAGGATCAAGAATAGGGAGGTGGGCGGAGCTACTGGGGGTGAGGTGGCTGTTCATTGGTGGAAGGCAGTCTATTCGCGAGACGGGCACTAAATCTTATCGGTGGTTGGTTGTTGGCTGTGGGTGGCTGTGATTGGTTGGTGTTGTCAGTTGTGTGCTGAGCGCGGAAGCGTAAGGGAGGGGGGCACGGGGCGAGAGGAAGGGGGCAACATGCCTGTAGCGCTTGCCTGAAGGAAGAATTTGAAGGTCTTGTGTTTGGTTGTTGATGCTGGGGTTGAGTGTTTGGATGTATAGAGCTTCTAAAATAGCTAGTCTTCTGGGGTCTGATTCTTTGTCGAGTATGGTGGTTTGTTTGTCTAGGTCGGCGCGAGTTAGGGCAAGATGGTGGGGGGCTTGATAGTGATCTTTTATAGCGCCAGATTGAAGGTGGAGGGTTAGTCGACGGGAAAGGCGAGTCTGTGTCATTCCAACATAGGATAGGGGTCCACAGTCCCCAGAGGTGCAAATATGCTGGTATATCACATGATCGTCTTTCGGTTGGTTGGTGGAAATGGGGCGGTTACGGAGGACAAGGTTGGAGGTCTTAGGAGATTTGTAGTAAATAATGAGTTTTATTTTATTGTCAGGGTTGGTGGGGAGGACGTTTTTGTGAATTATTTCTTTCATAATGGATTCGTCTGTTGTGTGGTCGGAAGACATGTAGTTTCTGTAGAAAAATGTAATGTCATTGGCCGGGTTGGTGCTAGGGGGGTCTTGTTTGTACCATTTTTCTAGGTGGTGGTTGATGGCATTGGTGACGTCAGTGTTGGAATACCCATTGTTGACTAGGACCTGGGTGAGCCTTTCCAGTTCATTGTGTGTGTCATTCCAGGTGGTGCAATGGGTGAGGGCTCTCCTGACATAGGCGGCGATGGTGGACTGATGGTAACGTTTAGGGCATTCACTTTCCCCATTAAGACATTGGCCATTGTTAGTAGGTTTGGTGTACACTGTAGTTTTGAAGCCGTGGTCGTGGAGGGAGACAAGGAGGTCGAGGAAGGGTAGATGTCCATCGGTGGTTTCTTCGTATGTGAAGTTGAGTCCGGAGGCGGCCATGAAGCGCTGCTGGAGGTCCCTGAGTTCGCCCAGGTCCTTCATCCGCACGAAGATATCATCGATGTACCTGCAGTAGACAGTGGGCCGGTGGGCAGCCAGGAGTTCCTCTTCGATAGTTCCCATGAAGAAATTGGCGAACAGGACCCCCAGGGGGCTTCCCATCGCTACACCGTCGATTTGCTGGTACATATTCCCGCGGGAGCAGAGGAAAGGGGACTCCTTGGTACATAGTTCCAAGAGCGTCTTCAGGGCCTTCTCCGGGATGTCCAGGGGGGGCGTATTAGGGCAGTGGTAAACTCGACGTAGGATAAAATCTATGGTCTTGTCAACGGGCACGTTGGTAAACAAACTCTCTACGTCGAGGGAGGCGATGATGTGGTCGTTAGCTGGGGGGGCATCTCGTAGAATTTCTAGGAAGTCATAAGCAGAGTTGAGGTTGTATTGCCGAGGAACAAAAGGGGTGAGGAGTTTGTTCAGGGCCTTGGCGGTCTGGTAGGTAGCAGTAGGGATCTGTGATATGATGGGGCGGAGGGGGTTCCCGGGTTTGTGGGTTTTTATAGTACCGTAAGCATAACCTGGGGTGAATTCGCCGATGAGTTTCTTCAGGTGTACGCCATCGGCTTTGGCGTTGATAGCATATATTGATAGCATATATATATATATATATATATATATATATATATATATATATATATATATATATATATATACGGTATATATATATATATATACGGTATATATATATATATTGTATTTTTTTTATTTTTTATAAGAGACAATGAACGGAGGAAGGAAAAACACAGATAAAACAAAAAGGTCCATGTGCCTAAAGGTATCCTCCATTCATTAAATGTTTGTAACAACTGGATTTAAACATTTGTAGATTGTAAGTTTGTGGAAAGCAATTCGAGGGAAGTGAATTCCAAAGAGTAGTAGCTCTGGGGATAAATTAATTCTGATAAGCAGAAGTTCTGCATTGTGGAGGAGAAAGTGTAAATTCATGGGCGCTCTCAGCTGCCCTAGTTCTACCGGGAAAGATGTGGAGAGGCGGCACAATTGAAGCAAGTTCCTCGGAACAATTGCTGTGAAAATATCTGTAGAATAATGCAAGGGATGCAACGTTTCTTCGTATGGATAATGTAGGAAGGTCCTGTGTGATTGCAGGGTTATTGATTAATCTAATAGCTTTATTTTGAATTTTGTCCAACTGCCTCAATGCAACCACTCCACTTCCACTCCACAGAGGTGAACAGTAATCCATCTGAGAACGCACATGACTTTTATATATTACGGCCAACTGCTCGTCAGTGAAGAATTCTCGAACTCTGTACAGGAGTCCCAGTTTTTTAGAGGCATTCTTAGCAATGCTTCAAACATAATGTGTCCAGCTCAAGTTAGTAGTTAATGTTACACCGAGAATGTCAATACTAGGGGAAGTGGGAATATTTACATCATTAAAAAATATATGGGAGTCAGTGAGATTCTGTCGGTTAGAAAATTGAATATACTTGGTTTTCTGTGCATTAAAGGAAACTAGATTCTTTTGTCCCCATTCATTAATTCTAGAAAGGTCCTGGTTCAGAGAAATTGCAGTGTTTATTTTTGAATTTATAAGATCGGGTTGGGTGAAAGAATTGGTAAATGTGAAGGAACTGTGGAGTGTTGAGTCATCTGCGTAGGAATGTATTGGATTATGAGTGGTAGATATGAGATCATTGATATGAATGAGGAACAGAGTTGGGGCCAAAACTGATCCCTGGGGAACACCAGCATTTATTGAGTGAAATTGACAATAAAGGCCATCTACCATTACACGTATTTTTCTGTTATGAAGATAAGAAGAAATTAGTGGAACTAATGATGCAAGGCCGTAGTGTGACATCTTCGACAATAATTATTGATGCCAGACTCTATCAAATGCCTTTGATATATCCAGTGCTATTGTATGTGTTTCACCATGTTGGTCTGTAGCTTGGTTGATTTGATGCGTAAGAAGGCAAAGAATGTCTGCAGTTGATCGACATCGTCTAAAACCATATTGCCTATCACTGATTAATTTATTCTCAAGATGCTTAATTATGTGATTATTTAATATAATTTCAAAGACTTTACCAAGAGTGGAAGTTTATAGCTATTGGTCTGTAGTTTGATGGATCTGAAGAGGCACCTTTTTTAGGAACTGGATGGATGTTTGCTTCTTTCCAGGGTACTGGGAAGCATGAGGTATGAGTACACAGACGGAAAAAATTTGCCAATACAGGAGCGAGCACCAAGGAGCAATTCTTAAGTACTATTGGAGGAATTTCATCTGGACCAGGAGCCTTATCTACTGAGAGATTCTGCAAAATAGTTTTGACATGTCTGGTGTGGATCTTAAGTGAGGGAATTTCAGGCGAATTAAAATTAAGTACAGGGACATCTTGATTTATTTCATCTAAGGTTGAGTTGGTGGAGAAAATATCCGCAAGAAGGTTAGCTTTACCTCGTGGGTCACTTACAAGATTGCCAGTCGGAGATTTTAATGGCGGAATGGATGAAGCAGTAGTGAAGTTGGATTTGAATGAGTTAAGAGTAGACCAAAATATTTTGTTATCATTTGGATTATTTAGAAGTTTATTTGCCTGCTTGTGGAGAAAGTTTGATTTAGTTAGGTTTAATACAGTTTTGGCATGATTTCTGATGTTTCTAAAGTAATTAAAGGCTTCATGTGTTTTTGATCTTGTGTATGCATTGTAGGCTATTGCTTTTTGTTCAGTTACTCTAGCACAATTATGGTCAAACCATTTAGGTGAATTAGATCTTTTATTGTACTTTTGATGAGGAATAAAAGTTTCCATTCCAATTTTTACAAAATCTTGTATGTGGCTCAAGGTGGAGTGTGCATCATTAGAAAAGAAAGAGGTCCAGGGAATATCAATAAAGAAACCTTGAAGACCCTCCCAGTCTGCCCTATCGTAATGCCATTTAGTCACCAAAACAGGTTCAGAGTGGGAAGGTGTGGTAGGTGATAGACAGGTGGCCTGTATCAGACAGTGATCAGAAGATCCAAGCGGGGACCTCACTGTAACATCATAATTTCTGAATTGGTTGTTAAAAATAAGTCCAGTAGGTGGGAATTATGATTAGGATTATCTGGTACACGGGGTGGGTTGGTTGACTAGTTGAGTGAGATTAAATGAGTATGCAAATAGCTCACATTCAAGACCAGCATCATCAGTCCTGGCTGAATGAGTGAGCCATTCAACATTATGGACATTAAAATCACCCAACACAGTGATTTCAGAAGAAGCTTTAAGTTGAGGACACTGAGTTGTGAGGACAGAGAATCAAAAAGACTTTGCTCTGGAGGAGTATTTGGGGAACGGTAGATGCAACATATGTATTAAATTTACCAGCAGAAATTAATTTGTATATAGAATAAAATAGGGACAATTGAAACTAGTAACCTCCTCCAGGGCAATTTCAGATTTTGCGAAGCAACATACACCTCCTTTAGGTCTGAAATTTTGGAGCAGTTGATAACCTGGAAAATTAAATCTAGACGTGTCAGATGTGGATGTTACTTGAGTCTCTGTCAAAAAAAGAGAGTAGGGGATTCTGCTTGAAGAAATTGGTGTACAGAATTGATGTTAGAGTGAAGTCCCCTTATATTACTAAAGAAAAAGCTGCACCGACGAGCAGCTTTGGGACGTTGCAATACTCTTGACACAGTCGCATGATGACGATATATATATATATTTATATATATATTATGTATCTAACTCTCTCTCTCTCTCTCTCTATATATATATATATATATATATATATATATATATATATATAATTATATATATATATATATATATATATATATATATATATATATACAGTATGTATATATATATATATATATATATATATATATATATATATATATATATTTGTGTGTGTGTGTGTGTATGTGTGTGTATGTAATGTAATGTTTCTGTCTGTGAAGAGGAGGTAGATAGATAGATAGAGAGAGAGCGAGAAAGAGAGCGAGAAAGAAAGAAAGCTAGATGCAATTTTATATACTGGTATACATATCTCAATCATATTTTACCTGCCAATCTTTATTTCAGGTGAGTGTTTCGGTTGGTCCATATTCGGCAGGTGAAGGGGTGAGTATATTTAACATTATTTATAAGTGCATTCGTTATATGTGTTGTCGCTTGTGTGTTGCTAATGCATGTGTTGTTAAGGGGAGATTTCCACTTGAGGGATATTTTTCTTTACCCCTTTCTCCCTCATGTTTAGCCCCATTGCTTTTGAGATTTTAAGACGTTCGCCAAATTAGTTTGGCGATTTTAAGAACTTTCACCCCATTTATGTCACTTTTAAGACCTTTTGTGCAATTTAGGTGTCGATTTTATCCTGGCGAGCGATAGCGAGCCTGTAATTTAAGAGTAACCGGCCTTTGGCCGGGAAAACTTTCTACCGAAAAATGTACAAATTTATCTTGAAAGGGGGTGAAGGGGGTGACATTTTAAGATTGTTGGAGGAGTAGGAAACAAACTAGAAACCTCCCCTTAATGGTGTTAATATCTGTGTTATGATTATTAATATTTGTTATATATATATATATATATATATATATATATATATATATATATATATATATATATATATATCATTATCCTACACATAGTTAAATCGACAACATGTACGAATTCAATAGAGTGATATCCAAGTGTGATCACATAATTATATGATATAAAGACAATTCCTTACAGCCGATAAAGAGTATTATTATTCATGTGCCGGTAGTTTATCTAAGTGGTTAAGGGGAGATATCCACTTGAGGGATTTTTTTCTAGACTCCTTTCTCCCTCATGTTTAGCCCCATTGTTTTCCTAAAGTTAAGACGTTCGCCCCACTATTTTGACGATTTTAAGAACTTTCAACCCATTTCTGTCAATTTTAAGACCTTTCGTGCCATTTAGGTGTCGATTTTATCCTGGCGAGCGATAGCGAGCCTGTAATTTAAGAGGAACCGGCTTTCAGCCGGGACATTTTTCTACCGAAAAATGTACAAATTTATCTTGAAAGGGGCTCAAGGGGGTGTAATTTTAAGCTTGATGGAGGTCTAGGGAACAACCTAAATACCTCCCCTTAATATACCCCCCCCCCCCCCCCTGCGCAACTCCATCAATCCTTTTCAATTTGCGAGCCTGGAGCAGAAAATTCCGTGGCAGTCAGGAGTCACGGTATAAAGAGTGAGATTAAAGGGGGTAGTACTCGCTTTCTATGGACCCCCTTCTCCCTCATGTTTAGCATATTGGTTTTGAGGTTTTAAGACGTTCGTTCCGTTAGTTTGGCGATTGTGAGACCTTTCGCCTCATTTTTTGTCAATATTTAAACCTTTCGTGTCCTTTAGGTGTCTATTTTTTCATGGCGAGCGATAGCGAGCCTCTGATTTTAGAAGGAATCGGCCTTCGGCCTGGACATTTTTCTATCGAAAAATGTACAAATTTATCTTGAAAGGGGGTCTAGGGGATGTTTTTCTAAGCTTCATGGAGGTTTAGGTAGAAAACTCAAAAATATATAAATAAATAAACATATAGACCAAAAAGCAAGCAGTACCCCCTTAAAGTTGCGAGGCGGGGCATGGAGGGACCGGGAGGGCTGGAGATCGATACCTGGGGAGTGACTTTAGAGGTGTGGTGAGGTGAGTGAGGTGACGAGAGTTGAGGTGAGGTTAGGTGAGTGAGGTGAGAAGTGGTGTGTGGTGAGGTGATATGAGGGTAGATGTGAGGTGAGGTGTGATGAGGTGATATGAGGGTAGAGGTGAGGTGAGGTGAGGTGATATGAGGGTAGAGATGAAGTGAGATGAGGTGTGGTGAGGTGATATGAGGGTAGAGATGAAGTGAGATGAGGTGTGGTGAGGTGATATGAGGGTAGAGATGAAGTGAGATGAGGTGTGGTGAGGTGATATGAGGGTAGAGGTGAGGTGAGGTGATATGGGGGTACAGGTGAGGTGAGGTGAGAGGTGACGTGAGGTGATATGGGGTAGAGGTGAGGTGATATGAGGATAGAGGTGAGGTGATATGAGGGTGGAGGTGAGGTGAGGTGATATGAGGGTAGAGATGAGGTGAGGTGAGGTGATATGAGGGTAGAGTTGAGGTGAGGTGAAGTGAGGTGAGAGGTGACGTGAGGTGATATGGGGTAGAGGTGAGGTGATATGAGGGTAGAGGTGAGGTGATATGAGGGTGGAGGTGAGGTGAGGTGAGGTGATATGGGGTAGAGGTGAGGTGATATGAGGGTAGAGATGAGGTGAGGTGAGGTGATATGAGGGTAGAGTTGAGGTGAGGTGAAGTGAGGTGATATGAGGGTAGAGATGAGGTGTGGTGAGGTGATATGAGGGTAGAGTTGAGGTGAGGTGAAGTGAGGTGATATGAGGGTAGAGGTGAGGTGATATGAGGGTGGAGGTGAGGTGAAGTGAGGTGATATGAGGGTAGAGATGAGGTGAGGTGATATGAGGGTAGAGTTGAGGTGAGGTGAAGTGAGGTGAGGTTAAACTGGACTGACGAGAGGGGTGGGGCTGGAGATCGATACCCGGTGAGTGACTTTAAAGGTGAATGAGATGAGTGAGGTGTGGTCAGGTGATATTAGGTGAGGATAGAGGTGAGGTGAGGTTAGACTGAACATGGACGGGTGTGGAGAATATGAGATCGATACCAGGTGAGTGAGTGTAGAGGTGAGTGAGGTGAGAGGTGAGTAATGAGGTGAACAGTTAGAGGAGGGTAGACAGGAGCATGATCGGGAGGGAAGAATTTGAGGTCGATACTTGCCGAGGTGAAGGAAGTGAGAGGTGATGCGATATGAGAGGTGAAGTGAGGTGAGGTGAGAGCAAAGGTGAGGGGATATGAGACTGGAGGTGAGGTGAGGGTAGAGCTAAGGTGAAGTGAGGTGAGGTGAAAGCAAAGGTGAGGCGATATGAGACTGTAGGTGAGGTGATTTGAGAGTAGAGCTAAAGTGAGGTGAGGTGAGGTGAGAGCAAAGGTGAGGCGATATGAGACTGTAGGTGAAGTGATGTGAGAGTAGAGCTAAAGTGAGGTGAGGTGAGGTGAGAGCAAAGGTGAGGCGATATGAGACTGGAGGTGAGGTGATGTGAGAGTAGAGCTAAAGTGAGGTGAGGTGAGGTGAGAGCAAAGGTGAGGCGATATAAGACTGGAGGTGAGGTGATGTGAGAGTAGAGCTAAAGTGAGGTGAGGTGAGGTGAGAGCAAAGGTGAGGCGATATGAGACTGGAGATGAGTTGATGTGAGAGTAGAGCCAAGGTGAAGGGCATGCTACCAGATCTATAATTTCTGACGTGAGTGTAGAGGTGAGATTAACACATGTAGTAGCGGTGACATCCTTCTCAGTATATTCTGGTAACTATTACCATGGACTGCTATTACACGATGTTATACAGCTTAGGAATGACATCTACACATTAAAAGGCTACATATTATCCTAATTTATCCTTACAGCTAGCATATTTTTGTGTTCTATGTGAGTGAGGGAGACAAAAGGCAGAACTGACTGTAGCGAGTGCCTCCCCCAGAGTTGAAAGAGTGACAGGGCCATAATCAAGGGACGTTCGAGCCAAAATGCCTTCCTAAGCTGCATAATATCGTCTAAGGAAAGAATTGTGGGTATAAAGTTGGGGGGGGGGGGGGGAGAGAGACTGCCAGGTCGGTGATGTCAAGTTATTGGGAAAAAAACAAAAACAAAAAAACATCCCCCCCTTTAACAATTATACATCATCTAGCCGCCATTGTGAGATACTGAATTATAAATAGCTAACATTGACAAATTTGTATTTTATTTTAATTGGTCGGATGTGGGTTTAAAAGTAATCGTTCTAAAAACGTTTGATGTAGGCGAAAAAGTGAATTAGTTATCACGGTATTTAACCAGAGAGCTTATAAATGCAAACGAATCATGGGATTAACAAAATAAATAAATAAGAGACTTGAAATAATAACTAAATCAATGTGTGGGCACGTAAAATAGTATAGTCAATCGGGGTAAAAAAAAAAACAGGGGTAGTTGGGGTAAAAACAAACATAGGTCATCATATGTTATTTTTTTTTATTTTTTTATTAAGCCAGGACACTGAAAGTCAAGAATCACGTCAGGACTGGAGCCTCTTATGCGAAAACTCCAGTCCCTTGTATTGTGGGTGTGCGATTCTCGGTATCAATCTAATAATACTGCTATGATGATGGTGAAATGATTAGTGCAAGTGTAAAGGTGAAGCATTTACTGAGGGTCAGGGAGAACGAAAGTGGGCGTATCAACTGTTGGTATATGTGTAGTTAAAATTCACCTGGCGGTAAATTCAATGTCTTAGCAGCTGATTTATCGATGTTTAACCCCTTCTGTACCGGTGACGTCCTTTTCATAATGTTCTGGCAATTATTAGACGTTTCTGTTCAGCTTAGGAAGGACGTCTACACATTAAATGGCTGCAGACTATCTTAAGGGGAGGTATTTAGTTTGTTCCCTAGACCTCCATCAACCTTAAAATTACACCCCCTCGAGTCCCTTTCAAGATAAATTTGTACATTTTTCGGTAGAAAAATGTCCTGGCCGAAGGCCGGTTCCTCTTAAATTACAGGCTCGCTATCGCTCGCCAGGATAAAATAGACACCTGCACGAGTCTTAAGAGTGAAAGTTCTTAAAATCGCTAAACTAATGGGGCAAACGTTTTATAATATCAAAGGCAATGGGGCTAAACATGAGGGAGAAAGGGGTCAAGAAAATAATCCCTCAAGTGGAGACCTCTCCTTAATTAATCCTTTTAGCTATATGCTTCCGAAGCTTCATAAAATAGTGTAAATGCAGCTGAAATAAACACAAAATGACCTCAAAATGCTTATGTTCTGGGTGTGGTGTCCCGAGTTCGAATCCCGGGAGGACCATATGCTTTCATTAGTTTATTCAAGTACATTGGGGTTTGTAATTGATGATTAATGTTAAGAACGGGGTGTTACTTATTTTATATAATCCCACTTCGTTATTGCAATCACTTGCACTTTGTTTAAACCAAATAATTTCGTTTAATTACACACACCATCTTCCCACTTCTTTTATCATATGTCTGTGTTGATGACTCACACACACACACACACACACACACACACACACACACACACACACACACACACACACACACACACACACTCTCACACACACATTTCTGTTTAACTTTATTACCCACACATTTTCTCTCTCTCTCTCTGCGAGCACTCATTTGAACTCTCATTTCCACCCACTCACATGTTCATACAATTTAACAGTCAATTTTGTCATACTCTCACAAACTCTTCTCTCTCTCTCTCTCTCTCTCTCTCTCTCTCTCTCTCTCTCTCTCTCTCTCTCTCTCTCTCTTACAAGCACGCCTACTCTTTTTCACTCCTACCTTCACACACTCACTCACTCAGCCTCACTCTCACACATTCATTCTTTCTATCACACTCGAGTACTCTCACCCTTACACCCACTCTAGTCCTCACTCTCACTCTTACGAACTCTCTCTCTCTCTCTCTCCCACACACACTTTCACCCACTCACTTTCATACACCCTCTCTTCCCCCCAAACCTCTCTCTTCCTAACTGGCTGTCAGTAATTCCATTGTGCTGACAGGGAAAAAGAACATGTCCATGGAACCTAGTGTATACAACCAGAGTTAGTTAACTTAAAAAAAAAGAAAAAAGAAAGAGGACTTCAGAGGCTATCAATCCTACAGGATTATTAAGCCAGCAGACTGTAAGTCAAGAATAACGTGATATTATAGCCTCTACGCCACCACCGAAACGATCCAAACTACTGTTAAGGGGAGTTAGGTTGTTTTGCTGGGCCCCCTTCTTCCTCATGTTTAGGCCCATTAGTTTTCAGATTTTAAGACGTTCGGCACATTAGTTTGGCAATTTTAAGACTTTTTACTCCGTTTCTTTGTCAATATATGGATTTTTTGTGTAATTTAGGTGTCGATTTTTGCCTGGTGAGCGATAGCGAGCTTGTAATTTAAGAGGAACCGGCCTTCGGTCCGGATATTTTTCTATCGAAAAATGTATGGCAACAAATTTATCTTGAAAGAGGGTCTTGGGGGTTTAATTTATCTTGAAAGAGGGTCTTGGGGGTTTAATTTATCTTGAAAGAAGGTCTTGGGGGTTTAATTTATCTTGAAAGAGGGTCTTGGGGGTTTAATTTATCTTGAAAGAAGGTCTTGGGGGTTTAATTTATCTTGAAAGAGGGTCTTGGGGGTTTAATTTATCTTGAAAGAGGGTCTTGGGGGTTTAATTTATCTTGAAAGAAGGTCTTGGGGGTTTAATTTATCTTGAAAGAGGGTCTTGGGGGTTTAATTTATCTTGAAAGAGGGTCTTGGGGGTTTAATTTATATTGAAAGAGGGTCTTGGGGGTTTAATTTATCTTGAAAGAAGGTCTTAGGGGTTTAATTTATCTTGAAAGAAGGTCTTGGGGGTTTAATTTATCTTGAAAGAGGGTCTTGGGGGTTTTAATTTATCTTGAAAGAGGGTCTTGGGGGTTTAATTTATCTTGAAAGAAGGTCTTGGGGGTTTAATTTATCTTGAAAGAGGGTCTTGGGGGTTTAATTTATCTTGAAAGAGGGTCTTGGGGGTTTAATTTATCTTGAAAGAAGGTCTTGGGGGTTTAATTTATCTTGAAAGAGGGTCTTGGGGGTTTAATTTATCTTGAAAGAGGGTCTTGGGGGTTTAATTTATATTGAAAGAGGGTCTTGGGGGTTTAATTTATCTTGAAAGAAGGTCTTGGGGGTTTAATTTATATTGAAAGAGAGTCTTGGGGGTTTAATTTATATTGAAAGAGGGTCTTGGGGGATTAATTTATATTGAAAGAGGGTCTTGGGGGTTTAATTTATATTGAAAGAGAGTCTTGGGGGTTTAATTTATATTGAAAGAGGGTCTTGGGGGTTTAATTTATATTGAAAGAGGGTCTTGGGGGTTTAATTTATATTGAAAGAGGGTCTTGGGGGTTTAATTTATCTTGAAAGAGGGTCTTGGGGGTTTAATTTATATTGAAAGAGGGTCTTGGGGTTTAATTTATCTTGAAAGAGTCTTGGGGGTTTAATTTATCTTGAAAGAGGGTCTTGGGGGTTTAATTTATATTGAAAGAGGGTCTTGGGGGTTTAATTTATATTGAAAGAGGGTCTTGGGGGTTTAATTTATCTTGAAAGGGTCTTGGGGGTTTAATTTATCTTGAAAGGGTCTAGGGGGTTTAATTTATATTGAAAGAGGGTCTTGGGGGTTTAATTTATCTTGAAAGAGGGTCTTGGGGGTTTAATTTATATTGAAAGAGGGTCTTGGGGTTTAATTTATCTTGAAAGAGTCTTGGGGGTTTAATTTATCTTGAAAGAGGGTCTTGGGGGTTTAATTTATATTGAAAGAGGGTCTTGGGGATTTAATTTATATTGAAAGAGGGTCTTGGGGGTTTAATTTATCTTGAAAGGGTCTTGGGGGTTTAATTTATCTTGAAAGGGTCTAGGGGGTTTAATTTATATTGAAAGAGGGTCTTGGGGGTTTAATTTATCTTGAAAGAGGGTCTTGGGGGTTTAATTTATATTGAAAGAGGGTCTTGGGGTTTAATTTATCTTGAAAGAGGGTCTTGTGGGTTTAATTTATCTTGAAAGAGGGTCTTGGGGGTTTAATTTATCTTGAAAGAGGGTCTTGGGGGTTTAATTTTTCTTGAAAGAGGGTCTTGGGGGTTTAATTTATATTGAAAGAGAGTCTTGGGGGTTTAATTTATCTTGAAAGGGTCTTGGGGGTTTAATTTATATTGAAAGAGGGTCTTGGGGGTTTAATTTATCTTGAAAGAGGGTCTTGGGGGTTTAATTTATCTTGAAAGAGGGTCTTGGGGGTTTAATTTATCTTGAAAGAGGGTCTTGGGGGTTTAATTTATCTTGAAAGAGGGTCTTGGGGGTTTAATTTATATTGAAAGAGAGTCTTGGGGGTTTAATTTATCTTGAAAGAAGGTCTTGGGGGTTTAATTTATCTTGAAAGAGGGTCTTGGGGGTTTAATTTATCTTGAAAGAGGGTCTTGGGGGTTTAATTTATCTTGAAAGACGGTCTTGGGGGTTTAATTTATCTTGAAAGAAGGTCTTGGGGGTTTAATTTATCTTGAAAGAGGGTCTTGGGGGTTTAATTTATCTTGAAAAAAGGTCTTGGGGGTTTAATTTATCTTGAAAGAGGGTCTTGGGGGTTTAATTTATCTTGAAAGAGGGTCTTGGGGGTTTAATTTATCTTGAAAGAGGGTCTTGGGGGTTTAATTTATATTGAAAGAGGGTCTTGGGGGTTTAATTTATATTGAAAGAGTCTTGGGGGTTTAATTTATATTGAAAGAGGGTCTTGGGGGTTTAATTTATATTGAAAGAGGGTCTTGGGGGTTTAATTTATATTGAAAGAGGGTCTTGGGGGTTTAATTTATCTTGAAAGAGGGTCTTGGGGGTTTAATTTATATTGAAAGAGGGTCTTGGGGTTTAATTTATCTTGAAAGAGTCTTGGGGGTTTAATTTATCTTGAAAGAGGGTCTTGGGGGTTTAATTTATCTTGAAAGAGGGTCTTGGGGGTTTAATTTATATTGAAAGAGGGTCTTGGGGGTTTAATTTATCTTGAAAGAGGGTTCTTGGGGTTTTAATTTATATTGCAAGAGGGTCTTGGGGGTTTAATTTATCTTGAAAGAGGGTCTTGGGGGTTTAATTTATATTGAAAGAGGGTCTTGGGGGTTTAATTTATCTTGATGGAGGTTCTTGTGGTTTAATTTATCTTGAAAGAAGGTCTTGGGGGTTTAATTTATCTTGAAAGGGTCTTGGGGGTTTAATTTATCTTGAAAGGGTCTAGGGGGTTTAATTTATATTGAAAGAGGGTCTTGGGGGTTTAATTTATCTTGAAAGAGGGTCTTGGGGGTTTAATTTATCTTGAAAGAGGGTCTTGGGGGTTTAATTTATCTTGAAAGAGGGTCTTGGGGGTTTAATTTATATTGAAAGAGTCTTGGGGGTTTAATTTATCTTGAAAGGGTCTTGGGGGTTTAATTTATATTGAAAGAGGGTCTTGGGGGTTTAATTTATCTTGAAAGAGGGTCTTGGGGGTTTAATTTATCTTGAAAGGGGTCTTGGGGGTTTAATTTATCTTGAAAGAGGGTCTTGGGGGTTTAATTTATCTTGAAAGAGGGTCTTGGGGGTTTAATTTATATTGAAAGAGAGTCTTGGGGGTTTAATTTATCTTGAAAGGGTCTTGGGGGTTTAATTTATATTGAAAGAGGGTCTTGGGGGTTTAATTTATCTTGAAAGAAGGTCTTGGGGGTTTAATTTATCTTGAAAGAGGGTCTTGGGGGTTTAATTTATCTTGAAAGAGGGTCTTGGGGGTTTAATTTATATTGAAAGAGGGTCTTGGGGGTTTAATTTATCTTGAAAGAAGGTCTTGGGGGTTTAATTTATATTGAAAGAAGGTCTTGGGGGTTTAATTTATTGAAAGGGTCTTGGGGGTTTAATTTATATTGAAAGAGGGTCTTGGGGGTTTAATTTATATTGAAAGAGGGTCTTGGGGGTTTAATTTATATTGAAAGAGGGTCTTGGGGGTTTAATTTATATTGAAAGAGTCTTGGGGGTTTAATTTATATTGAAAGAGGGTCTTGGGGGTTTAATTTTTATTGAAAGAGGGTCTTGGGGGTTTAATTTATATTGAAAGAGGGTCTTGGGGGTTTAATTTATCTTGAAAGAGGGTCTTGGGGGTTTAATTTATATTGAAAGAGAGTCTTGGGGGTTTAATTTATCTTGAAAGGGTCTTGGGGGTTTAATTTATATTGAAAGAGGGTCTTGGGGGTTTAATTTATCTTGAAAGAAGGTCTTGGGGGTTTAATTTATCTTGAAAGGGTCTTGGGGGTTTAATTTATATTGAAAGAGGGTCTCGGGGGTTTAATTTATCTTGAAAGAAGGTCTTGGGCGTTTATTTTATCTTGAAAGGGTCTTGGGGGTTTAATTTATATTGAAAGAGGGTCTTGGGGGTTTAATTTATATTGAAAGAGGGTCTTGGGGGTTTAATTTATATTGAAAGAGGGTCTTGGGGGTTTAATTTATCTTGAAAGAGGGTCTTGGGGGTTTAATTTTTAAGCTTGATGGAGGATTAGGGAGGAAAGTAAAAGGATAATCAAAAGATACATAAAATGAGCAAATAAATACGCCCATCCCCATTTAAGGGGGGTGACCTGTTTTTGTTCTGTCCTTTTCTATCTTTCTCTGGCTTGTATCCATTTGGCCCCATTCACCCTACTGTTTTAAGACGTTTATACCCATCCAGGTGTCAATTTTTTACTGGTGAGCGGTAGCGAGCCAGCATATTTTTTATTTTTGTTTGACAGCAGGCTAAATTTGTACATTTTTCGATAGAAAAATGTCTCCGTGGAAGCCGGATTTCTTCATATAATGCTGGCTCGCTATCGCTCGCCAGGAAGAAATCGACACCTAGATGGGGATACACATCTAAAAATAGGCTGAATGGGGCCGAATGAATACAAGCCAGAGAAAGAGAGAAAGGGGCAGAAAAAAAAAATAGGTCACCCCCCTTAAACGGCTTCTGCTTTATTCGCACGCAAAAATACACTGGCTTCCACGAATCTGTCCTATCAACTATTGGGGGAAAAAAACAAAACACAATTTATATCAAAATGCCGCTAGCTATCTATCTGTTCACCTACCTACACGCTTTGGCAGGGTAACCAGGTTTGCTAGATTTGTTTTTTGTTTTTTTTTCTATTCCAACGACTCCCTCTCGGTCATAGGCATAGTAAATAAATGCCCTAATAAAAACCCGCTAGAATAATCCCATAAGCTTTAGAATATCACTCTTAATTAAATGGCTCAAATCTCCAGGATACCAATACATGCTGAAACACGCTAGAATAATGCCACAAGCTCTAGAATATCACTCTTAAATGGTTCAAATCTCCAGGATACTACAAGAATTCATGCCCACTAGATGTACAAATTTGCTTCTAGATCGAAGTATATACTTTACCTCTAGATCTAGCGGGAAAGTAGCTGTACCTCTAGATCTAGCGGTAAAGTAGCTGTACCTCTAGATCTAGCGGTAAAGTAGCTGTACCTCTAGATCTAGCGGTAAAGTAACTGTACCTCTAGATCTAGCGGGAAAGTAGGTGTACCTCTAGATCTAGCGGGAAAGTAGCTGTACCTCTAGATCTAGCGGGAAAGTAGCTGTACCTCTAGATCTAGCAGGAAAGTAGCTGTACCTCTAGATCTAGCGGGACAGTAGCTGTACCTCTAGATCTAGCGGTAAAGTAGCTGTACCTCTAGATCTAGCGGTAAAGTAGCTGTACCTCTAGATCTAGCGGTAAAGTAACTGTACCTCTAGATCTAGCGGGAAAGTAGGTGTACCTCTAGATCTAGCGGGAAAGTAGCTGTACCTCTAGATCTAGCGGGAAAGTAGCTGTACCTCTAGATCTAGCAGGAAAGTAGCTGTACCTCTAGATCTAGCGGGAAAGTAGCTGTACCTCTAGATCTAGCGGGAAAGTAGCTGTACCTCTAGATCTAGCGGTAAAGTAGCTGTACCTCTAGATCTAGCGGTAAAGTAGCTGTACCTCTAGATCTAGCGGTAAAGTAGCTGTACCTCTAGATCTAGCGGTAAAGTAGCTGTACCTCTAGATCTAGTGGGAAAGTAGCTGTACCTCTAGATCTAGCGGTAAAGTAGCTGTACCTCTAGATCTAGCGGTAAAGTAGCTGTACCTCTAGATCTAGCGGTAAAGTAGCTGTACCTCTAGATCTAGCGGTAAAGTAGCTGTACCTCTAGATCTAGCGGGAAAGTAGCTGTACCTCTAGATCTAGCGGTAAAGTAGCTGTACCTCTAGATCTAGCGGGAAAGTAGCTGTACCTCTAGATCTAGCGGTTATAAGTAGCTGTACCTCTAGATCTAGCGGGAAAGTAGCTGTACCTCTAGATCTAGCGGGAAAGTAGCTGTACCTCTAGATCTAGCGGTAAAATAGCTGTACCTCTAGATCTAGAGGTAAAGTAGCTGTACCTCTAGATCTAGTGGTAAAGTAGCTGTACCTCTAGATCTAGCGGTAAAGTAGCTGTACCTCTAGATCTAGCGGGAAAGTAGCTGTACCTCTAGATCTAGCGGGAAAGTAGCTAAATTGGCAACACTAAACCCGGTATCACACGAGCGCTTTTTCCCTCAACGTTTATATATCCTCAATACTGGTCTGGCAGCTTATGAGGTCAACATTTATAATATTCCTGTCATCTAAATTCATCTACCATCAGTTTAGTTTCCGATACCAATGCAAAAATATTCCAGAAATGTTGGCAGAAAAATGTTGATCATCGAAAGTTGACTATAAAAGCTCTCGTGTGATACGGGCTTAAGGGGGTAGTGCTTGGTTTTTGGTCTATATATATATATGTAATAATGTCCTTCTCTCTACCTCCCTCAAGCGTAGAAAAACACTCCTAGACCTCCTTTCAAGATAAATTTGTAAATTTTTCGGTAGAAAAATTTCCCGGCCGAAGGCCGATTCCTTCTAAAATTAGAGGCTCGCTACCGCTCGCCAGGAAAAAAGAGTAGGAGTTAGTGAGTGATCGATGATGTGAGTGAACGAGTGATGCTATTGAGAGTAAGAGTTACAAGAATTAGCGTGAATGAGTGATGTTATGAGTAAGAGTTAGTAAGTGTTCAAGAATGTGAGGGAGTGAGTGTGCGAGTAAGTGTGAATGTGAGTGAGTGTTAATGTGGGTGAGTGAGTGTACGAGTAAGTGTAAATGTGAGTGAGTGTTAATGTGAGTGTGCGAGTAAGTGTGAATGCGAGTGAGTGTTAATGTGAGTGAGTGAGTGTGTGAGTAAGTGTGAATGTGAGTGAGTGTTAATGTGCGTGAGTGAGTGTACGAGTAAGTGTGAATGCGAGTGAGTGTTAATGTGCGTGAGTGAGTGTGCGAGTAAGTGTGAATGCGAGTGAGTGTTAATGTGAGTGAGTGAGTGTGTGAGTAAGTGTGAATGTGAGTGAGTGTTAATGTGCGTGAGTGAGTGTACGAGTAAGTGTGAATGCGAGTGAGTGTTAATGTCGTGAGTGAGTGTGCGAGTAAGTGTGAATGCGAGTGAGTGTTAATGTGAGTGAGTGAGTGTGTGAGTAAGTGTGAATGTGAGTGAGTGTTAATGTGCGTGAGTGAGTGTACGAGTAAGTGTGAATGCGAGTGAGTGTTAATGTGCGTGAGTGAGTGTGCGAGTAAGTGTGAATGCGAGTGAGTGTTAATGTGAGTGAGTGAGTGTGTGAGTAAGTGTGAATGTGAGTGAGTGTTAATGTGCGTGAGTGAGTGTACGAGTAAGTGTGAATGTGAGTAAGTGTTAATGTGGGTGAGTGAGTGTACGAGTAGTGTGAATGTGAGTAAGTGTTAATGTGGGTGAGTGAGTGTACGAGTAAGTGTGAATGTGAGTAAGTGTTAATGTGGGTGAGTGAGTGTACGAGTAAGTGTGAATGTGAGTAAGTGTTAATGTGGGTGAGTGAGTGTACGAGTAAGTGTGAATGTGAGTAAGTGTTAATGTGGGTGAGTGAGTGTACGAGTAAGTGTGAATGTGAGTAAGTGTGAATGTGAGTAAGTGTTAATGTGGGTGAGTGAGTGTGCGAGTAAGTGTGAATGTGAGTAAGTGTTAATGTGGGTGAGTGAGTGTGCGAGTAAGTGTGAATGTGAGTAAGTGTTAATGTGGGTGAGTGAGTGTACGAGTAAGTGTGAATGTGAGTAAGTTGTGAATGTGAGTAAGTGTTAATGTGGGTGAGTGAGTGTGCGAGTAAGTGTGAATGTGAGTAAGTGTGAATGTGAGTAAGTGTTAATGTGGGTGAGTGAGTGTGCGAGTAAGTGTGAATGTGAGTAAGTGTGAATGTGAGTAAGTATTAATGTGGGTGAGTGAGTGTGCGAGTAAGTGTGAATGTGAGTGAGTGTTAATGTGGGTGAGTGAGTGTACGAGTAAGTGTGAGTGTGAGTAAGTGTTAATGTGGGTGAGTGAGTGTGCGAGTAAGTGTGAATGCGAGTGAGTGTTAATGTGGGTGAGTGAGTGTACGAGTAAGTGTGAATGTGTGTAAGTGTGAATGTGTGTAAATGTGAATGTAAGTGAGTGTGCGAGTAAGTGTGAATGTGAGTGAGTGAGTGAGTGAGTAAGTGTGAATGCGAGTGAGTGTGCGAGTAAGTGTGAATGCGTGTTATATGATACAGAGATAAGTGGTGCTTACAGGCGCAAGTACTGTTTACTAAGAATTACTGCCTCATTTATTGCATGCCTTGGGAATTATAACTGTTAGTAGTATATTATTATTATGATTATTATTATATATACTGTATATATATATATATTATTATTATTATTATTATTATTATTATTATTATTATTATTTTTTTTTTTTTTTTTTTTTTTTTTTTTTTTTTTTTTTTTTTTTAGGTATCTCTATCTATCTATTGCCAGACGCCTTACTCCCCTTAATGAGGGTGGCCATACACAATTTTAGGTATCATCCAAAAATATTAGAATCCTCTGGTAGATCTGGAATAAAAAGTAAACATGTCTTATACCTACTTAACCCCTTCTGTACCGGCGACGTCTGTTGTATTTTATTCTAGCTATATTTAGACGATGTTGTGAAGTTTAAGAAGGTGCTTTGGTGGTGTAAAAGGGTTAAGTGAGATTGTTCGAAGCCCGTTAATTGCTGGAGGCCCTTTTTAAACTGAATAACATCGTCTAATAGTAGCTTAAATTGAATTGAAAAGACGTCGCCGGTACAGAAGGGGTTAATTCTTTCAAGATCCGATAGTGCATCTCCCCCTTGTTTTCTGGCTGTTGTTAGGTAATTATATTTGGATTAGGAAGGGTATATTTATTTGGATTAGGAAGGGTATATTTATTTGGATTAGGAAGGGTAATTATATTTGGATTAGGAAGGGTATATTTATTTGGATTAGGAAGGGTAATTATATTTGGATTAGGAAGGGTATATTTATTTGGATTAGGAAGGGTATAATTATTTGGATTAGGAAGGGTATATTTGTTTGGATTAGGAAGGGTATATTTGTTTGGATTAGGAAGGGTATATTTATTTGGATTAGGAAGAGTAGATTTATTTGGATTAGGAAGGGTAATTATATTTGGATTAGGAAGGGTATATTTATTTGGGTTAGGAAGGGTATATTTATTTGGATTAGGAAGGGTATAATTATATTTGGATTAGGAAGGGTATATATATTTGGATTAGGAAGGGTAGCCTATATTTATTTGGATTAGGAAGGGTAAATTTAAGGGTATATTTACTAACTGTCTTGATGGTGTAATGGTTAGAGTGTGTCAGTTCTGTATGTGATATCCTGGGTTCGAATCCTGGGAGAATCACATGCTTTTATTATTTTCATTTGGGGTGTTATGGGTGTTAAGAGGGGGGATGGTTGTTGTATTTTTCTGGACCCCCTTCTCTCTCATGTTTAGCCCCATTAGTTTTTGAGAGTTTAAAACTTTTATTCCATTGGTTTGGCGATTTTGAGACCTTTCACCCCATATCTTTGTCAATATTAAGACCTTTCGTGCCATTAAGGTGTCGATAATTTCCAGGCGAGCGATAGCGAGCCTGTACATTTAGGAGAAACCGGTCATCGGCCGAGACATTTTTCTACCGAAAAATGTACAAATTGATTTTGAAAGTGGGTCTAGAGGGTGTTTTTCTTAAGCTTTTTCTTAGTTTCGTCCAGCGACGAAACTAAGAAATATATAGATAGTTAATATACACTCCGAAAAAAAACCCTAGCTGGCCAAGGTTACCGGAGGGACAGGAGGAGCACTCACTTCTGGAGAGCGCTTTTAGGAGGAAGAGAAGGACATAGAAACTCGAGCCAACTAACTAAGAGGGGAACGGAGGGGGAGAGAGAGAGAGAGAGGGCCGACTTGGGAGAAAAATGGAGGTACGTACGTGGTGGGGTGCAAGGGGAGGGAGATTGTAGTGTAATGGAGTGTCTGAGGGAGAGAGAGAGAGAGAGAGAGAGAGAGAGAGTGAGAGAGAGGGGGGGAGGGGTAAAGAGAGGAGATTGTAATTGAGAGTAAAAGGGAGGGGTAGTCAGTATGGAAGAGGTGAGAGAGAGAGAGAGAGTGAGTGAATGAGAGAGAGAGAGTGAGAGTGTGTGTGAGTTAGTGAAAGAGAGAGAGAGAGAGAGAACTGTCAGAATGCGTCATAATTTTCTATGAGTTAATGACGACCACTTAAACGGTAGGAATCATACGGAAAAATCTGCGACAATATGGTTAAAGCTTATTGCCAGTATCGGTAGCAGGCTTGAACACACACACACACACACACACACACACACACACACCGAACAAACCAAAAACAAAAATCCTATCCATTTGACGCCGACTTAGCAACTTTAAAAAAATCTTGCTTTGTGGTGAGGGGGATAGGCAAAAGAGAGTAGAGGGGAGGAGACTGTAATTGAGTTTAAAAGAGAGGGGGAAGGCAGTGTGAGATAATTGGTCTATAAAATGGTACGCTCAACCCTGGGAAAGATAAGAACGGAATATTGGAAGTGAATTTGGATTGAGGTCGGTAGGGCGGCGAATGATCAAATACAAAAATAAAACCACACATACACGCACACACACACACACACACATACACATACACGCGCACACACACGCACACACACACACACACACATTGAAGGACTTGCGTTATTTATATGGGTTATTGAGAGTTATTTCGCCGTTGAATCCAAGAAGTACTGTAGATTACAAGCGAAAGACAATCGTTTAACCCCTTCTGTACCGGCGACATCCTTTTCATTCTATTCTGGCAACTATTAGACGATTTTATTAAGTTTAAAAAAGGTAACCAGCAATTAAGAATCTTCGAACTACCACAGCTCCTTCATAAACTGCACAAAATCGTCTAAATATAGCTAGAATATAACTAAAAAGATATCTCGGTAATGAAGGGGTTAATTGTAACACCGGTACATTACCAATAAACACACAAAACGCGTTGACGGCGAATTTTGGCGTTGTCATTTTTTGCGCTAGCGATTTTTGCCGGAACAATACACGAGTTCCCTACATCACATAACCTATCAACGAGGATATTTTGGTTGTCATTCCGTCCGCTCTGGCCTATGTGTGGGTACGGTTGGTTCTAGTGGCAATTAAGGGGAGGTTTTTAGCTTGGTCCCTAGATATCCTTCAAGCTTAAGATTACACCCCCTTGAGCCCCTTTCAAGATCAATTTGTACATTTTTCGGTAGAAAAATTTCCCGGCTGAAAGCCGGTTTCTCTTAAATTACAGGGTCGCTATCGCTCGCCAGGATAAAATCGACACCTAAATGACATGAAAGGTCTTAAAATTGACAGAAATGGGTTGAAAGTTCTTAAAATCGTCAAAATAATGTGGCAAACGTCTTTAAATTAGAAAAACAATGAGGCTAAACATGAGGGAGAAAGGAGTCAAGAACAAAATCCCTCAAGTGGAAATCTCCCCTTAATGGGCCATGCTGATAACAAAACTACCCTGGGATAACCATTATGTGTTGTGATGATTATGTTGTGGTGTAGAGATGATTATGCTGAGGTGTAAAGATTATTATGTTGCGGTATAGAGATGATTATGCTGTGGTGTAGATATGATTATGCTGTGGTGTAGAGATGATTATACTGTGGTGTAGAGATGATTATGCTGTGGTGTAGATATGATTATACTGTGGTGTAGATATGATTATGCTGTGGTGTAGAGATGATTATGCTGAGGTGTAGAGATGATTATGTTGCGGTGTAGAGATGATTATGTTGCGGTGTAGAGATGATTATGCTGAGGTGTAGAGATGATTATGTTGCGGTGTAGAGATGATTATGCTGAGGTGTAGAGATGATTATGATGCGGTGTAGAGATGATTATGCTGTGGTGTAGAGATGATTATGTTGCGGTGTAGAGATGATTATGCTGAGGTGTAAAGATGATTATGTTGCGGTGTAGAGATGATTATGCTGTGGTGTAGATATGATTATACTGTGGTGTAGAGATGATTATGCTGCGGTGTAGAGATGATTATGTTGCGGTGTAGAGATGATTATGCTGAGGTGTAAAGATGATTATGTTGCGGTGTAGAGATGATTATGCTGTGGTGTAGAGATGATTATGCTGCGGTGTAGAGATGATTATGCTGTGGTGTAGAGATGATTATGTTGCGGTGTAGAGATGATTATGCTGAGGTGTAAAGATGATTATGTTGCGGTGTAGAGATGACTATGCTGTGGTGTAGATATGATTATACTGTGGTGTAGAGATGATTATGCTGTGGTGTAGAGATGATTATGCTGCGGTGTAGAGATGATTATGTTGCGGTGTAGAGATGATTATGCTGAGGTGTAGAGATGATTATGTTGCGGTGTAGAGATGATTATGTTGCGGTGTAGAGATGATTATGCTGTGGTGTAGAGATGATTATGCTGCGGTGTAGATATGATTATACTGTGGTGTAGAGATGATTATGCTGTGGTGTAGAGATGATTATGCTGCGGTGTAGAGATGATTATGTTGTGGTGTAGAGATGATTATGCTGTGGTGTAGAGATGATTATGTTGTGTTTTGTTGACAATTTATGTGTTGTGATGATTATGTTGCGGTGTAGAGATTATTTTGGTGTTTTGTAGAGATAATTATGTTGCGGTATAGAGATGATTATGCTGAGGTGTAGAGATGATTATGCTGTGGTGTAGAGATTATTTTGGTGTTTTGTAGAGATAATTATGCTGCGGTGTAGAGATGATTATGCTGAGGTGTAGAGATGATTATGTTGTGGTGTAGAGATGATTATGCTGTGGTGTAGAGATGATTATGTTGTGTTTTGTTGACAATTTATGTGTTGTGATGATTATGTTGCGGTGTAGAGATTATTTTGGTGTTTTGTAGAGATAATTATGTTGTGGTGTAGAGATGATTATGCTGAGGTGTAGAGATGATTATGCTGTGGTGTAGAGATGATTATGTTGCGGTGTAGAGATGATTATGCAGTGGTGTAGAGATGATTATGCTGAGGTGTAGAGATGATTATGCTGTGGTGTAGAGATGATTAGATTACTGTATGCTGTGGTGTAGAGATAATTATGCTGTGGTGTAGAGATGATTAGATTACTGTATGCTGTGGTGTAGAGATGATTATGCTGTGGTGTAGAGATGATTAGATTATGCTGTGGTGTAGAGATGATTAGATTATGCTGTGGTGTAGAGATGATTATGCTGTGGTGTAGTGATGATGGGCGGTGTTCTGTTGACAATTACTATGCCACGCACACACACACACACACACACACACACACACACACACACACACACACACACACACACACACACACACACACACACACACACACACACATCTCCCCGTGGCGTAACTGATAGCGCGTCTGGCTCACAACCAGAAGGTCCCGGGTTCGAGACCCGGTCGGGGAAGAGGCATTTGGGCAAGTCTCCTAACGGTGTAGCCTCTGTTCACCTAGCAGTATAAATAGGAACCTGGAATAAGTGGACGAAGTTGTGACGTCCCATCTGGGGTTGGTGATCGGTTATAAGGTGAGATGAGTATCGTACTGGTCAACCTAAGCTACAGGTCAACCTAAGCATTCGGGTAAGACTGGCACCGTAGTGAGAATGGTACCGTACAGATTAACCCTAAACCTTCGTTTCCAGATGTCGCCAATTAGCTAAAATACAGACTACACACACATCCACAGCCATTCCAACGATACATAAACACTTAACATGCATTTCACGCAATACATTCCCAGTTAAGGAGGCGCGATAATAATGAGCTTAGCTCGCATTGCGTGGATTCCCCTTGACGAACAAGCAAGTGAATTACACACACGCACACACACACACACACACACACACACACACACACACACACACACACACACACACAGACAGACACTGAATATTGGTCAACTGTAATATTATTGTGCTATGTAATGTTATGTTATGTTAAGGAGAAAAGTGTTGAAGTTTCAATAATGAGAATAGTTGGACCGTCGTTGGGTTTGATTGCACCGTGTTTGCAGGAAGGTACTCGTGGGGATGGGCGTATTTGTTTGCTTATTTGCATATTTTTATAATATTATTATTTTCCTCGCTAGACCTCCAATCAAGATTAAAACCATCCGCCGCGAAGACCCTCCTTCATGATAAATGTGTACTTTTTCTATAGAAAAATGTCCCGGCCTTAGGTCGGTTTCTCTTAAATTACAGGCTCGCTATCGCTCGCCTGGAAAAAATCGACTCCTAAATGCCACGAAAAGTCTTAATATTGACAAAGAAATGGAGCTAAAGGTCTTAAAATCGCCAAACTAATGGGCCGAACGTCTTATAATCTGAAAACTAATGGGGCTAAACATGAGGAAGAAGGCGGATCAGAAAAAACAGCCCATCTCCCCTTAAAGGTGTGATGATCCGTGTCTATAAAGTTGATATTGTATTATTCGGTGTGAGGGAGATCTACCAGCATACGTGATCAGGCAATAAGTAACACCCCCTTTTTTACATTAATCATCAATTACAAACCCCAATGTACTTGAATAAACTAATGAAAGCATATGGTCCTCCCGGGATTCGAACTCGGGACACCACACCCAGACCATAAGCACCTACACCATTACACCACCAATTCAGGTTTTCAGCTTGCCTATTTTCTCTGGGGTGATGAGATTGTGTGAGTACGGGGAGATTATGGATGATCGTACAGTAGGCCAAATCAGTGATGTCGCGGCACCAAGTAAATTTCGATCAACAATTGGCATCATCGCTCGCTAAGGTTTAAATCATCGTTCATAGTGAGATATACAACCATGGTTCTATCTTTACACACCCTATTCAACATCTGACAGACATTAATACAGCATACAGGGAGGATCAAAACGTAATGACAGCGGCGACACGACTTATTTGGCCAACTGTACAATACGTCTATCACTATCCCCTCTCGTATTTCTCTCTTCCTCTCTTTACTATTACATATCTCCACACCCATATTAAACATTTGGGAATACGGGTACAGGATTAAATGGTCTTTGGATATGTATTGTCTCTTTTAACAATCATATATCTCTATACCCATAATAAACATTTGGGCAGAATGGTACAGGATAATTTTTTTTTTTTTTTTTTTTTTTTTTTTTTTAGCATAAACATTGTGCATTATTAAAAAAAAACAAAAAAAAACACACACACACACACACACACACACACACACACACACACATACATAAAAAATACCGTTCTTAGATAATTAAGGGACCAAAATGGCATCCAATGAAAAAGATGGCCACTCTAGTCTATTGCAACAATATTTCAGCCTGGCACCACATCATAATTATCACCCTTTCAACTCTCCACCCTCATCTGTTTGCACCATTGGCCTAGCATGTTCAGTGTCGCAGCGAAGGTTTCAATAATATATATATATATATATATATATATATATATATATATATATATATATATATATACCGTATATATATATATTATAATCATACATTACAGTAGATCTGGAACTTTGCAGTAAGGAACCCAAAATCGGAGAACGAACCCTCAAGTTCGAACCTCAAAACCGCGAAAATTTGATATTTTTTTGATACTTTGCGGATGTTTATCTTAGTCGCAGGTATGGTGGGGCGACGGAGATCTTGGTGACAAGGTGGGCACTCGTGGTGTGCGAGGGCTAGCGCGATCGCTAGCGCTATCGCTATCGACACCTAATGGACGAAAGGTCTTAAAAGTGACATACATGGGGGAAACTTCTTAAAATCCGCCCAACTCAGGGGCGACCATCGTAAACTTCAAAAGCAATGGGGCTAAACATAAGGGAGAAAGGGGTAAAGAAACAAAAATCCCTCAAGTGGAAATCTCCTCTTAATGATAGGGTTGATAAGCCTATGTTGTATAATCACAAGCCATAAAAAGTACACACCCATTTAATAAACAATGTATAGCCAAACTCTAAAGGAATATATACAGTACAGCGTTGTATTAAGGGGAGATTTCCACTTGCCTTTTGTTTCTGGACTCCTTTTCGCACCTCATGTTTAGGTTCCCTCATTGATTTTTTCTAATTTTTAAGACGGTTTTCCCCATGTATTTTGACGATTTTAAGAACGTTCATCAACCCATTTCTGATCAATTTTTAAGAACTTTCGTGCCATTTAGGTGCCATTTTTATCCTGCGCGCGATAGCAGCCTGTAATTATTTTTATTAATCTCACCACCACGACCCCCAAGGAAATTATTAAAGTATATATGGATCCACCGGATCGAACCGTTTTTTATCACACATCATATTTTTGCCACCTTAACCATTACACCCCCGGACCGGCTTTCATCCGGACATTTTTCACCGAAAAATGTAAAATTATCTTGAAGGGGCGCAATGGGTGTAATCTTAAGCTTGAAGGATATCTAGAGACCAAACTTAAAACCTCCCCTTAAATAGATGAGTATTCGATTTTGTTTTAATTATACGCAAATTATATACAGTGTTATATAGTATAGTAACTATGATTAATGTGTTCCATGATCAGCTTACATAGAATACCCTTGTTCGTCCCTGGTGGTTTTATAATAGTATACCCATTATTGACATGGTTCGTGTAATAGACAGGGCAGCGCTTATGGTAATTGATTGATTAAAACAAAATCGGTGGGCCCTGCGAAAAATACCAGCTCTCACACACGCACAGGCAAGCACACACACGTACACACACAGATAATACACCCGCACACAGACAATACACCCGCACAGGCAAGTACATACATACACACGCACACACCCGCACACGCACACAGACAATACACACACACAGACAAACACCCGCACACGCACACAGACAAACACCCGCACACGCACACAGACAATACACACACACAGACAAACACCCGCACACGCACAGACACACACACCCGCACACAGACACACACCCACCCACCCACCCACAGACAAACACCCGCACACGCACAATACACCCGCATACACACACAGACAAACACCCGCACACACACACACAGACAAACACCCGCACACACACACACACACACACACACAGCTGTCTCTCCTTATTTTATATTCTTCTTTTGTTCTCTACCGAGGATTACCTCCCATTGTAGTAGGCTTTACCTGACCCTACCTGTACAGACCCATAGGCCGTTTCGCCTTTACCCTTTTCAAACTCCTCATTTGATCTCTTCCGATGTTTGACATTCCATTCTAATTGGCTTTACCTGACCTACAGTCCGTTGCCCCATTAACCCTTTTCCAATTCCCTCATTTTATCTCTCCCAAGGATTTAACTCCCATTATTAGCCTTCCCCTGACCCTAACCCGAACAGTTTTTTGTATGTAATGTAATGTTTGTTTGCATACGTGATGCGTTTATGTATACGGGCATGTGCACACTTACTGCAATGTTCTTATGTGTCTTATATATGTATATAATATGCGTATGGGGTATGTGTGTAACGTATTGGCGTATATATGTATGTTCGGTGATATATATGAGTAACATAAATGTTTACGGTATATGCAACTTGTATATCACTTACTCTCATGGTTTATTTCATTATAATTTGTATTTTGCACTAGCATAATTATTGTATTAATTTCTTTTTTTTAATGTAAAGTATATTATACTCACCCATTGTAAACTGAGCTTACCATTTTCATATCTGTACATCTCATGTTCATCCACTAATTGTAAAATGTGTATTTTCAGCTCATGAGGCTGCCATTCTTTAATAAACCGTTTATTATTATTATTATTATTATTATTATTATTATTATTATTATTATTAAACACCCGCACACGCACAGACACACACACACACACACAGACAAACACACACACACCACACAAGCTCCTCATCAACACACAAGTACATACTATAAAAAAAAAACACACACATATTATTATTAGTTCAGTTTTGTGTTTATCTTTGGACTAGTAAATAATGACAAGCATAATATTTATACAGTCTATCGTCTTGACTATGAAAAGGTTCGTGATATATCCGTGGAGTTTATTGGGTTATGGATTAGTTTGTGAGGTACATGTATATCCCTTTGAGTACCAGCGACGTGTGTTTTATTTTATTTGAGTACCAGCGACGTGTGTTTTATTTTATTTGAGTACCAGCGACGTCTGTTTTATTTTATTTGAGTACCAGCGACGTGTGTTTTATTTTATTTGAGTACCAGCGATGTGTGTTTTATTTTATTTGAGTACCAGCGACGTGTTTTATTTTATTTGAGTACCAGTGACGTGTGTTATATTTTCAGTCTAGCTATGTTTGGACGATGTTATGAAGCTTGGGAAGGATTTGTGGTAGTTAAAAGGGTTGGTTGAGATAGCTTGAAGCCTTATTATTACTAGAGATCCTTCCTAAACTGGATAAAATCGTATTATAGTTGCCAGAATATGATATAAAGGACGTCCCTGGTACTGAATGGGATAATGGGATATATACTCTTCTGTGGATGATTATATGTATAGTCCGGTGTTTCTTATCATTTA